>AWOL01S0097087.1:0-92644 GCA_000715115.1 Nicotiana otophora
TGGAAGAGCAAGAAACAGAATGTAGTTACTCGATCTAGCGCCGAAGCCGAATATCGGGCCATGACTATGTTGACGTGTGAGTTAGTTTGGATCAAGCAGTTGCTCAAGGAGTTAAAGTTCGGAGAAATCAGTAAGATGGAACTGGTGTGTGATAACAACACTGCTTTTCATATTGCTTCAAATCCGGTGTTCCATGAGAGGACTAAACACATTGAGATCGACTCTCACTTTGTAAGAGAAAAAATACTTTTAGGAGATATTGTTACAAAGTTTGAAGTCGAACGATCAACTAGCAGATATTTTCACTAAGTCTCTTGCTGGTTCTCGTATTAGTTACATGTGTAACAAACTCGGTACATATGATGTGTATGCACCGGCTTGAGGGCGAGTGTTAGTTTACAGATATGTATAGTGTAGTCTTGTCCCACATTGGAAGAGGAGTAATATCTCCTTTTAGTGTATAGCTATAAATAGGGACCTCTTGTATTGTATTTATCATCTAATATCAATAACATATTTTCTCCCGTGCCTTTTCACAGTACCAATTTTCAAAGACAAGTACGAACAACAATAATCTCTCCAGAAAAGTGAAGAGAAAAGGCTGGAATCTGGAGAAATAGTCGCCGGAAAAGTAAAAAAGTGGTTGGAATCTTGTTTAAATTAGATGGGTAGGCTCAAAATTGAAGGGAGAACAAGTTGTCCTGATGAAACTTTTTCAAAAAGTGGCCGGAAACTGCGTCACGCGCTGGCGCGTGATGTCGGAAGCTCGCCGGAAAATTTTACTCTGGCAGCGCGTGAGGGTGTTCTGCCGGAGTTTATTTATGGGTTGGTCACCGGAGGCTGATCTACTTCGTGTCGGTGTTGGCTTTTGCAAAACACTGACGAATAGTAGTTTTTTCTTGCGGCAGACTTGTGTTTGTCGGAAAAAAGACTTCCGGTTGACTGGTTTTTCTTCCCGGAGTCGCTGGAATTTATGCACAGCGATAAATCTTTCACGATTGCTCTGATACCATATGAGAAAGCACAGGAACAATATATTATTGATCTGTTCAATTATAATACAATGAGCCCTATTTATACAATACATATCCTACTCCTATTCTTTGTGGGACTAGGACTAGTTACATATTATTTACATAACCATCTAACACAATTGAAGCTATAGATCATTTTTTAAGCAATTTGGATCACCAACACTGGTGAAATTCTACCTATTTATGTATGTGAATATGGGGAATCAATGCCTCTTTGTGCATTTTATCCTGAATGCCTCATGGCTTTTATTGTTTCTTGCAGGCAGCTTTGTATCAGACCGAGTTTCGGCCTGTTCCACTGGAAGAATATATAAAAGTAGGTAGTACAATTTATAACCGAAAAATGGACATTGTCCGGACAGTTTCAAAAGCAGTTGAGCTTAGTGGTAAAGATCCAGATCACATTGTGGAGCTCTGCAATGAGGTATAATTTTGTCTGTTACTTTCGTTAGTAGAACTTTATTTTGTTGAGAAAAGTAATAGAAGGAAAACTATATCAATCTGATATTTATCAGGTTGTCCAAGAAGGCCACTCAGTGCTAATTTTCTGCTCAAGTCGCAAAGGATGTGAATCTACTGCTAGGCATGTGGCGAAGTATCTCAAAAGATTTTCCTTGAATCACCTGAGCAACCAAAATGAGTCAATTGATATTATTTCTGCTATTGATGCTTTGCGAAGATCACCAGCTGGATTGGATCCTGTACTGGGGGAGACTCTTCCTGCTGGTGTCGCCTATCACCATGCTGGACTCACAGTAATGTCATTTTAAAGTATTGTGTATCTTTCGTTTCTTTAGTATGTATATTGATTGTTACGTGTTTCATGTTTTCCTTAGTTCTCTTGATTTTCCTGTTTTACTTTGTTGGTGGTTTTCTTTATCCATTAGTTAGGAGTAAATCTCCGTTCATATGAGTTTTTTTTCTACCATGAAGGTTGAGGAAAGAGAAACGGTTGAAACCTGTTACCGCAGAGGACTTGTACGTGTCTTAACAGCTACATCAACCTTAGCTGCGGGGGTTAACCTCCCTGCTCGGAGAGTTATTTTCCGACAACCGCGTATTGGTCGTGACTTTATTGATGGCACAAGGTACCGACAGATGGCTGGTCGGGCTGGTCGGACTGGTATTGATACAAAAGGAGAGAGTGTACGTTTTGACCTTTTCCTATTCTTTGCTTTTTCTTGCTCATTCCAAGCTTGCATACTTGGAGAGGAAAAGGATTTTCAGTCACAATCTGTAATTTGTAGGTCTGATTTGCGAGCTATTCTAAGTAACATGCTAGTTAAGTTACAATTTTGAACTTGTTTACACCTGTTTGACTCTATTCTCATGTATTTCTCTTTTTCTGTCTGTATTTGCGTTGTTTTCCTTTCTATTTAAGTCTTCACTGCGGCTTGAGTGTGGTATATTAAGCTTAATTTGTTTTATTGTTTTATTACATCAGGTGCTGATCTGCAAGCCAGAAGAGGTCAAACGAATAATGGCACTTCTTAATGAGAGCTGTCCACCGTTGCATTCTTGTTTATCAGAAGATAAGAATGGGATGATCCACGCAATATTAGAAGTTGTTGCAGGTGGTATTGTTCAAACAGCTAGTGATATTAACCGGTATGTTAGGTGTACCCTTCTCAATTCAACAAAACCATTTGATGATGTGGTTAAATCAGCACAAGATTCTCTTCGCTGGTTATGCCATAAAAAATTTCTTGAATGGAGTGAAGATACCAAGTTATACACAGTCACACCTCTTGGTCGTGCATCTTTTGGCAGTTCTCTCTCCCCTGAAGAATCACTGGTAACATCTGAAGTTGTTTCCACTTGCTATCACTTTTTCATCATATTATTTCTTGTCAATTTGTGCTTCCACCCAAATGGACATTGTTAACATTTATGCAATTGAGTGGAGTACAAATATTAGAATGGGAATCCAATTGTGCTCATTCCCTTGTTTTCTAGGTTGTCTTGGATGATTTGATTAGAGCGAGGGAAGGGTTTGTGCTTGCATCTGATCTGCATGTTGTTTACTTAGTGACACCCATTAATGTTGATGTTGAGCCTGACTGGGAACTGTATTACCAGAGGTTCATGGAGTTGTCTGCCCTGGATCAGGTAACTGAACTATAGAGTTTTGCTCCATAATCATCAGTTCATTTTTAAATCATTGTCATAATTGCATGGTTTTTTTTCTTTTTGTTGGGGGAGGGGGTTGTGTGTTTTTATTTCCCAAGTTGTTCTACGCTCTGTCCTCCTGTCTTCTCTGTGAGATTGCCCCATATCCATCTTATTGTATTTGCTTGATTGCACCTTACATGCTGCTAGATTATCCTTCAC
This sequence comes from Nicotiana otophora, assembly GCA_000715115.1. Taxonomy (NCBI): domain Eukaryota; kingdom Viridiplantae; phylum Streptophyta; class Magnoliopsida; order Solanales; family Solanaceae; genus Nicotiana; species Nicotiana otophora. The sequence continues at coordinate 3,366 of AWOL01S0097087.1, forward strand.
TTGCTTCAGGAGTTTACCTTTGCCACGTCTTTCACTCATTTGATGTATTTTCCAATAGACGAATAATATGACCAGTAGACTTCAAGTATTAGCCAAGGCAGGACTTCAACTGCTCTTAAATTATTCAGCTCCTGTCAATTATCTAAAAAATATTCATCTCCTTCCTTGAGAAATAAGTTTGGATGGGTTGAGCTTTTTCTAACACTTGTCAGCTTTGCAAGGAAAGCATGCTAATGATTCCTGAGCTATGTTTTGTATAGTTGAAAAAGAGTTCTTGTTACATGCAAGGTACTGTAGTTTGGAGCTAATTTCTTGTTCTCTGACACGGGAAGTTTATGACTCCTTAATGTTAACTGCATAACATAAGTTTTTTGTCTTCAAGGATTTGTAGCTGAAGTATCTTGCATAGTCAACTAAGATGCAAGGTTAACTGGTAAATTATGGAGTTTTTGTTTTCTTCCTCTACCCTAAAGTATCTTATTACATCTAGAATTACAGGGAAAAAAAAACGTTCTTCAGCAGGAACATGTATTTTAATGATCGGTCATTTGATTGCATGTTCTCAATAGTCAATGCTAATTGAATACTTTAGCTTGAACGTTTAATCAGTTAATGTTCAAAGTGATTTTAATGCTTCCAGACAGCTTCTGTGTGCTATAAGGTGGCATGCCAAGATTTGGGGTCATGAGTTTGTGCTTGATTGCTAATTTGATTGTCTGACATTATTTAAGAAGATAAATTTGTTCCTACAATCATGATGATTGTGATGGAGATAATCTTGCGCTGTGTGTTTTGATGTGCAGTCAGTTGGTAATCGGGTGGGAGTTCAAGAACCCTTTTTGATGCGAATGGCTCATGGTGCACCAGTTCGTACATCGTATAGGTCAAAGACTGGTACTAAAGGGTTACAGGGGAAGTTTGATAACAGATCTCTGAATGACCATATGCCTTCAGATGAGCACATGCTTCGCATTTGTAGGAGATTCTTTGTGGCTCTTATATTGTCAAGGCTCGTGCAGGTAAAATCTGTGAAATGGATATCAAACACTACTGTATCTCTGTCTGTCACCTCTTCTTCATGGAACGTTTCAGTATACAACACACTTATTATGCTTTATTGCGAATCCCTGCTGTTAGAATAGTACTCCCTCTATCCCAATTTATGTGACACACTTTCCTTTTTAGTCTGTCCCAAAAAGAATGTCACATTTCTATATTTAGAAATAATTTAACTTTAAAATTCCCATTTTACCCTTAGTGAGATGATTTATAGCCACCCAAATGTCTAAGGCTTGTTTTAGACCATAAGTTGCAAAAGTCTTCATTTTTTTCTTAAAATGGTGCCACATAAATTGGGATGGAGGGAGTAAGTTTTAGTGTTAGAATGTTAGAGTAGAGTATTAGAGGAGTTGTTTTCTTATGTGAGATATTCCCACATTAGACAATCGTCATATGTGTCTTGTATTTAACACCTAGAAATAGGTGTGCCTTGTGTTCCTCAAATCATCTAATCTTCAATATATATTTTTTATTCTCTTGTTGCACCTGCAAGTACTGAACTCGATGATTTGCATCATTTTACTCCTTCAACACTTTTTTCTCTAACTAATTGTTGATATCTTGCAATGCTTGTCTCTCACTGAATTGTCTTAGTTGTTGCTTAAGAAGTAGTCTTTTCATAGTCTTCCTAATTCCAAATGTCTCATTATGGGATGAAGGAAGTGCCAGTTGTCGAGGTTTGTGATGCGTTTAGGGTCGCAAGGGGCATGGTTCAGGCCTTACAAGAAAATGCTGGAAGGTTTGCCTCCATGGTTTCTGTCTTCTGTGAGAGGCTTGGTTGGCATGATCTTGAAGGCTTAGTATCAAAGTTCCAAAATCGTGTCTCATTTGGAGTGAGGGCAGAGATTGTAGAGCTCACCACCATTCCATATGTTAAGGTAACTGAATTTCTCCTCCATTTATATTTTCTATATATTTTAGTCAAGTTCTTTAAAACTAATTAGAAGTCACCAGGGTTCCCGAGCTCGAGCACTGTATAAAGCTGGTTTTCGGACACCTGAAGCAATTGCTGAAGCATCAATTCCTGAGATTGTCAAAGTACTTTTTGAGTCTTCATCATGGGCTGAGCAAGGTGAGGTTTCAGTGATTTGGGCCCACGTTGATGGTCTGTTACTTACCCTTAATGCTTCACGTACTGGATGGAGACCATTACTTTCTTTGCATTTATCCGTGGATTGGTCTATCTGGTTTTGGCATCCCTACATTTGAGAAGCAATGTGGAAATAATAAACTATGATGCTTATGACTGACTTTTCATATGGTTCTGTAAGTCTTACAAGATTTTGTAACAAGCAACATAAGTTGAGAAATGTAATGTCACCATCAGTCTTCTTGCTTCAGTATGCTTCTTCCTTCTACAGTTCATGTTTCCTTGCAGTGTGCTGGATTAATTTTCTCTTATTCATTTGACGCAACACTAGAGTCTCCACTTCCCATTTGAACAAGAAACCACATTTCAATATATTGTACTTCTGATGGCATGCATATTTTAACTGTCCCCTTATTCCTTCTACTGGCATTCCTTCAGGTTTTCATATGCATACCAATTTTCCTGTGATTTAATACATGGATAGCCATTTTAAATGATTTATTTATTTGTCTGTTAATTGGGAAAATTGCTTTATAAACTATGGAAGGTTCTGCACAACGGAGGATCCAATTAGGAGTTGCAAAAAAGATAAAAAATGGTGCACGCAAGATTGTTCTTGATAAAGCTGAGGAAGCAAGGCTTGCTGCATTCTCAGCTTTCAGGTCGCTTGGACTTGATGTCCCAACGCTTGCCCAGCCTGTCATATCTACTGCTGCTGGACATAGTGCTCGCAAAGAAGCTAGTACCTCCTCTGCAGAAGGGTCAACTAGTAGCTTTGTTAGCCTGGAGAACGCGAATCAAGTCCTTTCCACATTATTCCTGGAAAGAAGTAAGGAGGTCAATGTTACTATTTCTGATGCAGGTGGAGATAATTCAAAACGGAAAACAGTTGCTGACAAAGAGGCATTTGATATAGAAGGATCAAATGGTCTTAGTGGTGAACTTCATGAAACTACTCATCATATTGATAATGCGAAGACTTCCCCACCAACTTTAAAAATTAAGGGCATTGAAGGAGGTGGTACTTATGACGATCATAATAATGTTGGGAAACAGCAATGTGAAGGAGGTGAGATATGTAATGGAAGAGTCAAAGAAGCATCAGAGAAGGGTCCTATGAATGCTACTGCTGTTGCTGGTGGATTTGATTCTTTCCTGGGTCTCTGGGAAGCGGCTGGAGAGTTCTACTTTGATGTCCACTTCAGCAAAAAGTCTGCACTGAACAGCATTGCCCCTTTTGAAATATATGGCATAGCCATTTGTTGGGAAGACTCTCCCGTCTATTATGTAAATCTTCCGAGAGACTTATTTTGGTCCAACAGCAGAAGGAAAGGCCAATCATCGCCCATTACCTGTGGTGATACTGGGAGTACTCTACCACCAAAGCTTCAGTGGGAGATAGCAATACAGCGATGGAATAGAATTAGTACCACAATGAGGAAAAAAGATATAAAAAAGTTTGCATGGAACTTAAAAGTTCAGATTCAGGTACTCAAGCATCCTACTGTTTCAATTCAGAGATTTGGTGGCTTGAGTCAATTGGTCAAGACTGTTGGTGTGGATCTTATTGAGAACAATTGCTTTCTGTTGTCTCCTGTTCCCGTTCAAGATGCAATTGACTTGTGTATAGTAGCTTGGATCCTCTGGCCTGATGAGGAGAAAGGTTCTGGCCCAAGTATAGAAAAGGTAACTCTATTATCTCGTTAGTAATCAGCTCAAACATATTATCGTTGTCCGAATCTAGTCTTTTACTGTCCTGGAACATCCTGTGCTGGATCATCGTCTTAAGGTTCAATATCTAATGATACTACTGTAATTGGGAGTGGCCCATTGAGTAATTGATGATTATAAGTGCATTAGTGTCTAAAATTTGTCCTCTAAGGTTACCTTATTCCTGCAGGAAGTGAAGAAAAGGTTATCCATTGAGGCTGCTGCTGCCGCTAATCGAAATGGTAGATGGAAGAATCAGATGCGACAAGTTGCTCATAATGGTTGTTGTCGTCGAGTAGCACAAACACGAGCCTTGTGTTCTGTTCTATGGAAACTAGTCATTTCTGAAGGACTTGCTGAGGCACTTGGAGCAACTGAAATGCCATTGGTAAAAGATATTTGCATGCGATCCATTCCTAGTGCAACCATACAATATTTAATCCCTTCTAGAAATCATTGCGAAGGTGGATTTCATCTTGCAATCTAACTTGTGCTAGATTGATATTAAATCCTGCAAAATAAGGGAAGTGTAAGCTTTTTCTGTCTCTCTTTGCTATAGGGAGATCAAAGTTATCCAACCTTTAACTGGTCTACCTGTAACAAGTTAATTTGTTACTGCCACATCCAGGATCCGTGGAAAGGGGAGACTGGCCACAAGTTCGTGCAACTTTATTCTGGTTGCTATGGCAGAATTGAATTCTTTTGTCCATAGTAAATTGAATTCTTTGCTTACCCAGCAGAGGACAAAAAATTGGATTATGTGATGAATTCTAAAAATTTATTATCCAAGATATCAAGTTAAGAAGAAAATTGACATAGATAATGTGTTATTCTATCAATCTTATTCTCTTTCTTTATATGAGGCAGAATAAGCTGTCATGAGCCTTAAAGGCCAAATACATGTCAGTTGGGAAAAGGAAAGGAAATACGTATAACTTTGTACCTTGTAGGGTGTTGCATCACGAAATTTGCTTGCTATAAAGTAGTAATTGTCCTCTTCCTTATGAAGAACTGAAAAAGCATCCGTTGATATGGTATTGCAGATTTGTAAATTTTATTGTTCATTTTCTAATCGATACAACAATGTCTATGCCTCTGTAGAAAAAGAAATCTTTTCAGTTTTGGAATTTTAAATAGAGTATAAGCAATGAGCTGAAGTATCTTTCCCTGGAAGAAGATCTATCTCACTATTAATAATGGTTTGACCTTCATCTCATGCTTAGTGTAATTTATTTATTTATTTATTGTTTTTCTAATTTAGATGCTACCAAAAACTGTTTTGGTTCTCAAGCAAAAGAGAACTGCTTCTTTTTCTGAATATCTCAAGCTTTTATACTAGGGAGGATTACTATCCTTTCATTCCTGGTTGGAGAGCAATGATTCAGATGTTCTGCACAGGAAATTTTTATTACTTGTCAAAGGCATGTCATTCTCAATGTTGGAAGTAATTGATATCTGTGTTTATCTTGTAGGTCAACATTCTTGCAGACATGGAGCTCTGTGGAATAGGTGTTGACATGGAAGGATGCCTACATGCACGACAAATTCTGGGAAGAAAGCTGAAGATTCTGGAAAAAGAAGCTTACAAGTTGGCTGGCATGACTTTTTCATTGTACACAGCAGCAGATATTGCGAATGTACTCTATGTGCATCTAAAGCTCCCTATTCCAGGACATAAAAACGGAAAACAGCACCCTAGTACGGATAAGCATTGCTTGGATTTGCTAAGGTAGCGAAAGATATTTTTCTCAATATAATACCTACTCAAGCAAGTTACCTTGTGTTTCACTTGAAACTTGGTGCCACTCAACTCTTACCTCTTACTGCATGATTATGTTCTGTGTGGTTATCTAGGATCATTTATCCTCTGGTCCCTCATCCCAAAGAAAAGAAGTAAAAAGAAGAGCCTTTAGCTAGGGCCAGTTGCATTGTTAACCCACAAGGTTTTATGTCATTTTTGTTTAGTATTTTCCAGAGTTACTTTTGTTATCCTCTTTGTCCATGCTGCCTCAACAATCCCGCAGGCCCGACCCCAACTGAAGAAGTGAAGAGAACCTTTAGCTTGGGCCGTATTCATTGTCACACCACTAGTTTTTACATCTATTTGATTTAGTTCTTTCCATGGTTAGTTGTATCCTCCTCTCTGTGTATGCTGCATATTATGACTGATCATAATTCCCCGACCCACACCCTAACAAAAGAGTAAAAAGAACCATTGGCTCGGACAGGTTCATTTGGCGCTCGTTTTCTATGTCCTTTTTTATTCCATGGCTGTATGTTCCTCCTTGTCTATGCTGCCTATTGTGACTACAACAAAATTTCCATATATATGATAGCAAACCAGTTAGGATGTAGAGTTCTTTAAGTTGGTACACTTAAATTAGGTCTGGTGTTCGCTAGGAGTTTTTAGTTTGTTAGAGATTGGTATATTTGGAGAACCTCTAGTGTTAGAGAACCCCAGTTTCTTTTAAAAGAAAGTTATGAGTGTTGGAATAAATTTTTGACAATTCATATGGCACACAACAAACAGTTCAAGCAATATGTGACATTGTACTCAGATATCTGGTAGTTAGATGAGAAGTCTCAGCTTCTCCAACTTGTAAGCTAAAGCTGGTGGTCTTTTCAACAAATCCGCCGAGTAGTTAAGATTTCTTGCTTTCTAGAGCATCAATTGTTCCATTTTTTGCTTGTTTGCTTTGATCATTAATTGGCATGCATGTCCAATGCTCTGTTCTAAATTCCACGGTGTCATCCTGATTGTTGATATTGAATTTTTTCCCTTTTTATTCAGGAATGAACATCCAATAATTCCTGTCATTAAAGAGCACCGAACCCTAGCAAAACTCTTGAATTGTACGTTGGGGTCAATTTGTTCACTTGCTAGACTATCTATGAGGACACAGAGGTACACACTGCACGGTCATTGGCTCCAGACGTCAACAGCAACAGGGCGACTGTCAATGGAGGAACCTAACCTTCAGGTTCCTTTTTATTCCATTATTTCATTGTTATTAATGTATCATCTTCTCAAAGATAATATAATCTAGACGGTTAATTTATCTTTTTGTCATATGTATAGTGTGTTGAACATATGGTTGACTTCAAAATGAATAACGAGGACAAAGACGTTGGTCAGCTAGATGTCAATAATTATAAGATCAATGCTCGTGATTTTTTTGTATCTACTCAGGTATCTCTTGGGTAATCTTAAGTTTGTGTGAAGTATCTTTTTGGATGGTTTCAATCAAATATTTTATTCTCTTTTGCAGGAGAATTGGTTACTGTTAACAGCAGATTATTCCCAGATAGAACTGAGATTGATGGCCCATTTCTCTAAAGATTCCTCATTGATCGAGCTGCTTAGTGAACCCCATGGTGATGTCTTCACCATGATTGCTGCAAAATGGACAGGTAAAGCAGAGTTCATTGTGAGTCAAGAGGAGCGAGATCAAACTAAAAGGTTGGTCTACGGCATTCTTTATGGAATGGGAGCTAAGAGCCTTGCAGAACAAATAGATTGTAGTTCAGATGAAGCTGCTGAAAGAATCAAAAGTTTTAAAAGATCTTTCCCTGGTGTTGCTTCCTGGTTACAGGAAGCAGTTACATCCTGCCGTGAGAAAGGGTGAGTTCAATTTTGTTAAAGTTAGTTTCACTAGCCTTTGATTGTCTAGCTTTTTTCTGAAAGTTACAGTTATTATTCTACGGTCCAGAAGTTGGCATAAGTGGTCTGAACGTACATATGTACTTATGGGTAAATGTGTATATATTTACATCGAGCAGACCGAATATCCCCAAAGCTAGAGAGAACCTTAATCTACTGACTAAGCTATAACTTGATTTCCAAGAAAAATAAACTGCACAAACCAAGGAGTTACATGATTGTACACTAGACTATGAAAACGTCAAATAATCCTTTGCATTAATATTTTAATTAGCTAAAACAATTATGCCAATCTAAGGCTCACGATCACTTTGGCCCAATTTTGCTTTAGATCTTTCAATTTATATTTTAAAAATTATTTTGCTATTTCTTCTCTTTATTACTTCCATTTCATTATGCTGTATTAGATGCAGATAAGAGTAATTTTGGTTGAAGTACTTGAAACTAAGTTGATCTCCTAATATCAAGCCACTATAGGTTTTCATTTCATGTTTTTAATCTCAGGTTTAGGTGAGAAAAATTAATCTCTGGTTTATATTTATTACTTGAGCTTTCCTTCTTTCTTTTTTCACGTTAAGCTTGCATATATGTGTTTTTCTAGTTGTAGTAACATTTCTCCATATTTTGCCTCGTGCCTGCCACAGCAATCACAGAAACCCTGGCTCCATCCCTGTTCATGCACATATGTGTTTCTTATAAATTTCTTGCGAGGGCTCACATTCAGGGTCATTTAATGGCAGTGTTGCACGTAGTGGATCATAAGTTGCCTTTGTTTCCTTCTCCTGTGCACTTACTGAAAACTTCTCATTCCTGGATGAGAAAATGCCTGCTACAGTATCTGACTTTTTATATATTAACTGGAGGATCTTTTTTTTTTTTGTCCCTTTTTTGTGTTCTTTTGTTTTTGTTGGTTTTTTCTTGTTAGTTTTCGTGATGAAGTAGTTCTTGATACATCTTTCAAGATAAAAATAAAATATGGCTGTCAATGCATCACCTGGAGAATGTTCTGATATATGCACTGAAGCAAGTTCTAGAGTTTTGGAAGATTTTATAGTAGAAGACGATGAATTATTCTAGAAATCTTTTTATGGATCATTATATTCATCTTTTAGATTTTATATTGTGCTTCTTAGTCTTGCTCTCTCCCTCTCTCTCTCTATATATATATATATCTTTCACTCTCTTTGTTTCTTTCTCTCTCTCTCCCTCTTTCTCTATCTCCTCTATTTATTGCATTTCGTCTCACTTAAATCTTCCCATTGCCTTTTCCTTATATCCTTCCTGCTCCCGAGTCACTACACCTAGGAGTAATGTTACTATTCAATCGTTGATAGACGTTGCCTTTACTTTTGTCTGTTCCGGATGGAAATTAGAGACATCTTGACGTAAATGTGGGAAGATCATGTCTACCAACATTCATATGTTGCACACAGATTGTTGATGGCCATGTTGATCTGCTTAAAACTGAATGTGAATGGCTTTGCAACTGTGCCTTCTGTATTAGTTTGATCTTTTTTCTTTCCAAGTTAATCATTTTTTGTATTTGGTGCAGTCACACGTTATTACTTTTCGTTACCTATACAGCCTTTTGTATTGGTATTTCTTTGAATTGTTTCCCTCTTTCTTTTTGTGACGCAGTTATATAGAGACCCTCAAGGGACGGAAGCGCTTCTTGGCAAAAATAAAATTTGGAAACAGTAAGGAAAAGTCTAAAGCTCAGAGGCAAGCTGTGAATTCTATCTGCCAGGTAGTTTTGCTTTCTTTTCCACTTTGACTCTCCTGCCCCCTTCCCTTCCTCAATCATTTGCCTTTTCTGTTTTCGCATTCTATCATTGCCTTTTTTGTCTTTATTGCTGTAATTAGGGGTCAGCTGCAGACATTATCAAGATTGCAATGATAAACATCCATTCTGTGCTTGATAACTTTGAGAAGTCTCCGTCCAATTCTATGGTTGATGAAAAGTTTCATGTGCTTAAAGGACATTGCCGGATCATATTACAGGTAGTTTTCGAGTATTCTCTTCCTGGACAGAACATGTTTCACTTGGTACTTCTACTTCATTTGTTTTCCAATTATGAGGCTGACAATTCACATCCCCAACCAGTCCGTTTCTGGTACTCTCAGAATGCACTTGTTTGTCTCTAAAGAAAAAGAGGGATAAAACAGTCAGCATTCTTTTTACAGAAACAGCTTACATTTTGGTTCAATTGATCAGTCACTACTCTCCACTCCTATTTAGATTGCTTCATTTGGGATGTCCCGGAATGTTTGACACACTTCTATGGGTTGTATTACAATGAGAGTCCCAAAAGTTCAAGAACTCAAATTGGAAAATTGATATACTTATTTGATCATTTCAGCTAAATGTTTATTAAACTGATACAGGTCTAGTTGATTGGTAAAATTATGTGCTTATCAAATGTATCACAATAATGCCACAGGAGGAATTTTCATATTGTTACAATCTCTTTATTTGTTTTCTGTGAACTGAAATATGGTTTAGTTTGGTTAGGAAGCATGTAGTTGGTCGATTTATAATGTTTGGATGATGCTATGACAAATTTCATGGATTTCTGGTTATGGAAGTGCTTAGAATCTCTAATAGGAGGACAAAAAAAGTCAATATCTCATCACCTCTTAGTTGCCTGAAGAAATTTGCTTCTTAGTTGCCTGAAGAAATTTGCTTACATTTGCAATTGAGGTTGTTTGATTAGAAAATGATCACTTGCTTTGGACATTGCTAAGGTTCACGATGAATTAGTACTTGAGGCTGATCCTTCTGTTGCAAAGGAAGCTGGATTGTTGTTGCAGATGAGCATGGAAAATGCTGTTTCACTTCTTGGTAAGGGATCATATAAAACTAAATACATGCCTATCTGGATCTTAAGTCCTAGTTTATCTGAGGTTTGCCAACTGGAGGATTTTCTTGGTTGGGGAACGCTGTGGAAGGTCCTCTGATTGATGTAACCTTTGTTAAACCTTTTGGTGGACTAAATGATCTTATGCTGTTCTTTATTGTACTGTTCCCTCTTGTATAATTGATATTCTTCTCGAAGTTTGTGCTTATTGTAGAACCTATGGTTTTGTCTGCCAGTCCCACTGCATGTGAAACTGAAGATTGGGAGGACATGGGGATCTTTGGAGCCTTTCCAGGTCATAGAATGAATAGGTTTGTTAGTGTGCACATTTGTTGGTAGAGTTTAAAGCTATCAGTTGCTTCAATGCTGTTCGAACAGTACGAATGGCTCTCATTACAGGTAACTGAGAATTCATGTTTATTTTTGTTGTTTCTTCACACTATGCTAATATTTATGGTTTTTTGATTTTGACTATTATCTTTATTTTGGTGAAGCAGTATCCTTTCAAACAAGACAGTCTTTGTCTATACTTGATCGAACCAGAGCAAACAATGATGTTCACATGGCAGCGGTATAACTTTATGTGATTAGCTGCTCGTAAAGGTTGTAATGTGCTCTAATTGGCGTGTCTCAAAATCTCATAAAGGGATTTTTCACTTTTATTGAACAAATCTGCACTTGTTGGTGCTCAGATAAATTTTTGGAAACACAAGTACTGTGACGAGGGTGCCCAGAACCAAGGCCAGTTTCGATATTTTTCGGAGGGCATGACATGCCAAGGTTAAGTATCTTTGGAAACACAAGTACTGCTGATGAGTTTTTCTTGATTGTCTCCTGAGCATGCTGCTTCACTGTGTTCCAAGCCGGCAAGCATCTTAGAGGAGGAATGTGTTTAAGTAATGGTGATAAGGCTTTTACCTTATTGTCAAAGTATCTCCGAGAAGCAGATACTTAATGTACCAGGGAAATACCCATCAAGAGAATCAAGGAGTTGGTCCAAGTGGTGGATGACTTGTAGCGCTTAATGCACGATGCCAAAGATTCAAATCCTACTGAAGCCATATTCATCATTCAAGGTTGTGTTGGCCCTGGGCTATGAATCTTGTGGGGTTTGACTCAACCCTCTTTAATCGCACCATGAATGGTTCCTATGTGGTTATTTGTCTCCATGCCCCAGAAGCCAAAAGGCCAAAGGGAAGAATTTTACGAGGAAATAATCATAGGATTTTTACTTTTCCATTGGCTCAGCTTCAAGTTTAGTCAATGCAGATCTCCAAGAACATTGGTCCAAGTCGTGGGGTGCATTTTCTGCTGTATCTGCCCTGTCATGTGATGCATGTGGAATTGGTCAATGGTCTGTATTTTTGTGTATCTCACATATCAAGGAACAGCCTGGGACCTGGAAGATCCACATCCAGTCACATTGTTACAGACTACAGAGGGTACAGATAAATCAATCTGGAGGGGTCGGGAACATACAACTGTGAGCAACTCTCTTGGCAATCAAATTTGGAGATCTGGAGCACCCAGAAAGGCTGTTCTGATTTCTTGGAAGACCTCATTGAAGTTACTGTGATGTGTGACATTTAGAGACAAGAGGATTTGTCATTTGGTTAATGATCCGCCAGAGAGACCTGGATTGATGAATTATGACTTAGTGTAAAGATTCTCGATAAAGGCATCTTTGGTGCATGGATATAATTCAGTCGTTTTTATCTATGATATCATTCACGGGAAAGACTTTTTGGTGTGTTTTTATCAGACAAGTGCATGGATATGATTCTTGCACTTCATCTGAATATGTTTGGTGCTCTACAGAGGAGTTTCTGATGATGCAAAATTGGAACCAGGTTAATTGATTTCTATTTTTTCTGCAATACTTTTAAAAAAAAAAAATTGCCCCCCCCCCCCCCTCTCCCGTGCGCTCGCATAACTGCCTGTTTTGATACAAAATTTGCTGTTTTCCTATTAAAAAACTTAGAATGGGTGTCATCCAAGAGATTGGTGGGAAAAACAAGAAGAATATTTGAAATTCCTATTGGGTGTGGCAAAGGAATCATTGTGAAGAAAACGGAAGTTCTGTTAATCAAACCTCAGCACAAACAAATTAATCTTAACACGGAATGTAGGTTATTCGAAGAGTACATATGTTAATCATTTATCTTAGTACGGAATTGGAAAACCTATTCTTTATTGAACTAGAACTAACGACAAGGTCAATTTCAAATATTAAAGTTCTTTACTGGACACCCAAAGGTTTTTAAGATTTAGTTAAAGATGTTTGTTATAAGGAATAAAGTCCTAACCTAACTCTATGTAAATTTTCTCCAAAAAATCATTAAAATTAGTAGAGTACATATGTCATGGTCTAAGAAGTTTGTTAGGATCGGTAAATTGGGCAGTGTATAATTTAGTCAAACAATGTTATAATAACAATAACAAAGACAATGCAAGTTGATAATAACGGCAATTAAAGAAGATAAAGACACAAATTTAACGTGGTTCGGTCAAGGTGACCTACGTCCACAAGCGGAGAGGAGCAATTTTACTATACCAACAAGAGTATAAAATTAGAGTAAATACTCTAATTAGTCCCAAATACCCCAAGAGAATAACCTCACAAGATCACTCCAAAGAAAAGGTTCACACAAGTGTTTTCCAACACTCACTCTCTTACAAAATACTCTATAATTAAATAAAGTAGGAGAAAGAAAGACGAGTGAAAAACTCTTGAATTGGTGTGTTTACAAATGAGGAGAAAATCCTCCATTTATAGCAAGAAATCCTTGGCCTAATAGTGAATATTATGTCATGGCAAATGTCATGATCCACAAATTTTGTTATAGTGGATAGTATGTCATGGCAAATGTCATGAAAATTTGGCCCTCACTTGAGAAGAAGCCAAATTAATGGCAATATTACAAATCTCCATCTTGGCCTAATTTCGTCTTATATATAGTAAATTTGCTCCACCTTCTATGCAAAAACCCTAATGGGCAAAATCATTCTTCATAAATGCCAATCAAGTTCAGGCAAAGCTTGAACTTGGACACTGGAAGAGGTTTTGTGAACATGTCAGCATGATTGTCTCTAGTGTTGACCTTCTATACAGAGACTTTTCCTTTAGCAATGGTTTCTCGGATGAAATGATACTTTATATCAATGTGCTTCGTTCTCTCATGATACATCTGATCTTTAGTCAAGTGAATGACACTTTGACTATCACAGAAAATGGTAAGACCACCTTGGTGTGAACTGAGTTTCGCAAATAGACCCTTCAGCCATAAGGCTTCTTTGATTGCCTCGGTCACTGCCATATATTTTGCTTCGGTAGTAGATAAAGCTACTACATATAATGTAGCTTTCCAACTAATAGCGCAACCACCAATGCAAAATACATAGTCTGTCAGTGATCTTCTTTTGTCAAGATCACTTGCATAATCTGAATCTAAAAAAACCAACCAAAGTGTTAGTATTTCTCCCAAACTCCAAACGTGTGTTTGAAGTACCTCGCAAGTATCTGAGAATCCATTTCACAGCTTGCCAATGCGCTTTACTAGGGCAAGCCATATACCGGCTTACCACGCTCACTGCTTGTGAAATGTCTGGACGTGTACAAACCGTTGCATACATAATAATGCCGACTGCACTGGAATAAGGAACTTGTGCCATGTACCTCTCTTCTTCCTCTGACTGTGGGGATTGAGCAACTGATAACTTAAAATGAGTAGCAAGAGGGGTACTAACTAGTTTAGCATCTTTCATGCCAAGCCTCTCCAAGACTTTCTCCAAGTACTTCTTCTGGGTCAGAAATAGCGTGTTGGCTTTTCGATCTATTTTGATCTCTATGCCAAGGATTTTCTTAGCTGCTCCCAAATCTTTCATCTCAAATTCACTTTTCAGCTGACCTTTCAAATTTTGAATTTCTCTTAAATTCTTAGCAGCAATGAGAATGTCATCAACATATAATAATAGGTACACAAATGAACCATCATTTAACTTCCGGAAGTAAACACAACTATCATACATGCTCCTCGAATAACCATGACCCAACATAAAGGAATCAAACCTTTTATACCATTGTCTTGGAGACTGCTTTAATCTGTACAAGGATTTCTTCAACAAGCAAACATGATCTTCTTTTCCTTCAATTTTAAGTCCTTCGGGTTGATGCATGTATATTTGTTCATCAAGTTCGCCATGTAAGAAAGCTGTCTTAACATCAAATTGTTCTAATTTCAAATCATACATGGCAACAAAGGCAAGCAAGACACGAATAGAGCTATATTTAACAACAGGGGAGAAAATTTCATTAAAATCAACTCCTTGTACCTGACTATAGCCCTTTGCAACTAATCGTGCCTTATACCTCGCATCTTCAACCCCTAGAATACCATCTTTTTTCTTGAAGACCCATTTGCAACCAATAATTCTTTTTCCTGATGACGGCTTCACAAGAGACCAAGTACCATTCTTGTAGTGATACTCAATTTCTTCATTCATTGCAGTCAGCCACTTGGCTGAGTCAGCACCAGAATTTGCTTCTGAATATTTTGATGGTTCTCCAATTTCTTCAGTTTCCTGTGCAACTGAAAAAGCAAATGCAGCATAATCTCCAAAACTTAATGAATGTTTACCTTCTCTTCTTGGTCTATGTTTGGTTATAGAATACTCCTCTTCTTCTGGTTCAACTTCAGGAGTCTCAACTTCAGGAATTTCAGCTTCTGGCTCAACTTCAGGAGTTTCAACTGTATTTTTGCTCCAAAGTTGATGAGCTTGGCTCAGAAGGAATGTCAATCTCAATCTCCACCTGGTTCTGTGTATTCTTTCCTTTATTTATATTACAAGAACTAGAAGACTCTTTTTTAGAATATAACATAGAGGATTCTTCAAAGGTTACATCTGTGCTAATTATAAATTTTGGTGTCGTGGGATCAGGATACTATAGTCGGTATCCTTTCATCCGAGATGCATACCCAAGAAAAATACACTTTTTAGCCCTTGGCTCTAATTTTCTATCATTTACATGCATGTATGCAAGGCAACCAAATATCTTTAAATCAGAATAATTAGCAGGAGTACCTGACCACATTTCCTCTAGAGTCTTAAAGTTCAAAGGTGCAGAAGGAGCTCGGTTGGCAATATAACAAGCTGTAGAGATAGCTTCTGCCCAAAAAGCGTTTGTCAACCCAGCATTTGAGATCATGCAACGAGCCCTTTCCAAAAAAAGTTCTATTCATCCTTTCTGCCACACCATTTTGCTGAGGTGTCATTCTCACAGTACGATGTCGAGCAATTCCTTCATTCTTGCAAAATTTGTTGAATTCATCATTACAAAATTTCAAGCCATTATCTGTTCTAAGCCGCTTAACCTGTTTTCCTGTTTGCTTCTCAATCAAAACTTTCCATTGTTTGAAATTTAAGAAAACATCACTTTTATTTTTCAGGAAATAAATCCAAACATTCCTTGAATAATCATAAATGAAAATTAACATATACCTAGCACCACCTTTTGATGGGGTACGTGAAGGACCCCAAAGATCTGAATGAATTTAATCCAAAGTACCTTTTGTTCTATGAATCACTGGAAATTTGAAGCTGACTCTTTTCTGCTTTCCGAACACACAATGTTCGCAGAACTCCATATTTTCGGTACTTTAGCCACATAAGAAACCTCTTTTGCTGAGGATAGAAAAATGCCACAATTTGGTGATGTCAGATTCTGATTTATCTAATATTGAAACTGCAGCAGCACCTGTAACAGTAGATCCCATAAGAGTATACAACGTACCAAATCTGCATGCTTTTATGATCACAAGAGCACCATGAGAAATTTTCAGAACTCCACATTCACCTGTATACTTGCACCCAAGAGATTATAGAATACCCAAAGATATGAGATTTTTTTTCAAGTCGGGAACATGTCTAATATCGGTGAGAGTTCTCACCACACTATCGTGCATTTTGATTCGGACTGTACCCTTTCCAATAACTTTGCAGGCAACATTATTGCCCATCAAGACAACTCCACCCCCAATAGATTCATATGTGATAAATAAATCCCGATTGGGACACATATGATAAGAACAACCCGAATCTAAAATTCACTCATTGTTAGATTTGAAACTATTATTAGTTGCTAAAAAAATAGTTCCCTCAGTCTCATCAGCAGCTACACTTGCTTCGGCAGTGTCAGTATTTTTGTGCTCATTTTTCTTTTCTGTATGCTTTTCTTTGTTTTTCAATTTAAAGCATTCAGAAATAATGTGACCTTTCTTATGACAATATTTGCACATGACATTTCTGTATCTGGATTTTGACCTTGATTTAGGTTTCTCACTACTTGAATCTTTCTTATTGGATCTACCTCTTATGAATAAGCCTNGTGACATTTCTGTATCTGAATTTTGACCTTGATTTAGGTTTTTCACTACTTGAATCTTTCTTATTGGATCTACCTCTTATGAATAAGCCTTCCCCTTGGTTCCCACTAGTTCCCTAGTAATATCTCTATCTATTTGTTCTTTTGATTTCAAAATAGATTTGATATCTTTATAACAGATATTATTCTTTCCATAAATCATAATATCTCTTATATGTTTAAATGACTGGGGTAAGGAAACAAGCAATAACACTGCTTGATCCTCATCTTTGATTTCAGCATCTATGTTACTTAAATCCATAAGAAGAGAATCAAAAGTATCAAGATGAGTAAGTATAGAGGTACCTTCAGCCATACGAAAAGTGTAGAGTTTTTGCTTTAGGTAAAGCCTGTTTTCTACTGTTCTTTTCATATATAGGGTTTTAAACTTTTCCCATATGCCTTTGGTTGAGCTTTCTGCTGCAACTTCACGTAAAACCTCATTTGAAAGATTTAAAATAATACCTGCTTTTGCCTTTTTGTCTGTGAAGACAAACTCCTCGTCCATCATTTTATCCGACATCTTCTCCTTTCCTTGCAATGCCAAATCTAAGTCATCCTGAATTAGTATAGCTTCCATCTTTAATTGCCACATTCCGAAGTTTGCACTTCGGTCAAATTTCTCAACATATGACTTTGTTAGAGTCATTTTGGCTACTTAAACTAACCCGGTTAGATCTGCCTCTAATACCAATTTATTAGGATCGGTAAACTGAATAGTGCGAATTTAGTCAAACAATGTTATATTGAAAATAACAAAGACAATATAAGTTGATAATAATGGAAATTAAAGAAGATAAAGAAGACACAAATTTAACGTGGTTCGGTTAAGGTGACCTACGTCCACAAGTGGAGAGGAGCAATTTCACTATACCAACAAGAGTACAAAAGAGAGTACAAAATTAGAGTAAATACTCTAATTAGTCCCAAATACCCCAAGAGAATAACCTCACAAGATCACTCCAAAGAAAGGGTTCACACAAGTGTTTTCCAATACTCACTCTCTTACAAAATGCTCTATAATGAAATAAATGAGGAGAAAGAAAGACAATAGTGAAAAGCTCTTGAATTGGTGTGTGTACATATCAGTAGAAACTCCTCGTTTCGCAAATTAAATGAACTAGAGGGGAAGTGAAAATTGTTGAACAGAGTATTAAAGGCATAACACTCCTCAAACAACAACAACCCAGTATAATCTCACTAGTGGGGTTTGGGGAGGGTAGTGTGTACGCAGACCTTACCCCTACCCTGGGGTAGAGAGGCTGTTTCCAAATGACCATCAGCATCCTTCCCTCCAAGAACTCCCCACCTTGCTCTTGGGGTGACTCGAACTCACAACCTCTTGGTTGGAAATGTAGGGTGCTTACCATCAGATAAATACTATCCTTGTGCACCCAAGTTTGGAAATTGTCTACAAAAATTACTTTTGTTTCTTTTAGGACAATAAAATCACTCAATTATCACTATTTTCCTTGAAATATGCTAAAAACCTCAAGAGTCTCCTTCTCTCTTGGTTGGCATGCCATGTCATCAAAGCCCTTTGATTTTTTAATAGTAAACATATTTAACTCATTGAACACATTTAACCAAGCTCATGTCTTATGTCCGATCAAACATGACCCGGTTAAAAAAGTGGCAAAACAATGAAATAGCACGTAATCTAAATGAATTTAAATTAAGAAATACCCCTACCATGGGATAGAGAGACTGTTTCCGATAGACCCTCAACTCCCTCTCTCCAAGAACTTCCCACCTTGCTCTTGGGGTGACTCGAACTCACAACCTATTGGTTGGAAGTGGAGGGTGCTTACCACTAGAGCAACCCACTAGAAATGAAGTTTTTAAATCTATAGGTAAAGTTTTAAAATTAAAACTAAAATATAAAAAAAATTGAATTTGAGTTACTTTGGGGCTTTAGTTTAATATATTGTCAGATATTAATATGACAAGTTGGAATATCTATATCTTAACATGAAATAGACTAACAATATATTATATTTCATATTTTTTCCAATAAATATAATACTAATGGAAATCCTATATGTTTAGCATGAGAAATAAAAAGATCTTGATGGTAGGAAATGAAAATACCAAAATTCACGCTAGGTATTTTTAAGGATAAATAACTAAAAATACAAAGGAGAAATTTACACTAACTTTATTTTTTAAAATATACGATTCAAGATTTTTTAAAAGTTAAACTATACGAAAGAATCTTTGTGTTATCTGTGTAATTCCATTTTAATGTGGAGATAATATGTTGTTTAATGTGAAAAAGAATAAAAAGATTTAAATTTGAATAGAAAGATAAAAACACTTGAATTTAAATTGAAAGAAAATATATTTGAATTGAGATAAAAAAATCTTACATTTGAAAAAGTGGCTTAATAGAAAGTATGGTTTGATTCCTTTGTCGCTCTTTAACCCTGTCATATTTGATTCGGCAAAGGGCCAAATATACCTCTCTACTTTCAAAAATGATCTAAAAATACCCCTCGTTATACTATTGAGTTATCTATACCCCTGCAGTCATACTTTGGGTTCAAATATACCCCTCATTTAAATGGAGGGACATGTGTCATCGTCCTGTTGGTCAATTCTAAATATCTTCTAATTAATTAAAAAGACCCATTAATCATACCCGAAAAGTAATTTTTTAAAGTAATTTTTTTTGTAAAAATTGGAAAAAACTGAAATTATTTTTACTAAAAACTGAAAAAAACGAGAATATTTTTTTTCAGTTTTTACAAAAAAACTGCTTTAGAAAAAACTTAAAAATAATGAGTCTTTTTAATTAATTAGGAGATATTTAGAATTGACCAACATGACGATAACACGTGTCCCTCCGTTTAAATGAGGGGTATATTTGAACCCAAAGTATGACTGCAGGGATATAGATAACCCAATAGTATAATGATGGTTATTCTTAGACCATTTTTGATTGTGAAAGATATATTTGGCCCTTTGCCGTATTTGATTGGGTATAAAATATTGGTTTGGTGAAATTGGTCTATTGTGAAAGAAAAAGGAGCTTTAATGACATGGCAGGCCAAGTAGGAGAGAAGTTTAGTAAATTATTACATATAGCATATTTTGGGTTTAGAGGAAACAAAAACTATAATGTACCTAGTCGGGTTTGAGAGGTTAGACACACTTTAATCTGTACGCACACCTTAATGGTGTCTGGGGTCTGGAGAGTTAACCTTACCCCTACCTATGGTACACCTCGGCTGCTTCCGTTGAGCAACTCCCCAACCAACTTTGGCCGACTCGAACACACAAACTGTTGTTAGTTGAAAGTGGGTAGCAATCCACTCTTGTCTTTGCGTTTAGAGGAAGCTCTTTGAAATCTTAGAATCCGCCTCTTTTGTTCCCAGCATAGTTCAAGACTTCAAGTGTATAACAGCAAATCCGAGACAGGTTCAAAGACATTTTTATGCATTTTCACTCGTTAAAACTTAGCTAATTTTGATTTATAAAACAAGCTGTAAAATATCTAAAATTTTCTTCGAAATCAAATTTGTAAGCGTGTTATTTAACCCTCAACCAGAAAATTAAAATGAACACAAAGGAAGAAATCGCCAAAACCTCCCTTACTGTAAGTTCTCCCGCCCTTTTTTTCTCCGTTTCTTACAAGACGGAACCCTAATCCTTCTTTCAATTGATTTTTAGTAAGTAAATATATAGATTGTAAATTGGGTTCTGAGTGTACATTTATCATTAATATTTTGAGTTCTCAACTTAACTAATGCAGGTTGTTGAAGATGGTTGAAACACTTTTCGAAGATATATTTACTGTTACTCAAAAGGATCCTGATGGTAAAAAATTTGATAGAGGTATGCTCAAATTAATCATTTTTTGCTCCGTAAACAGTTAGTAATCGAATGAATTTTTAAAATATGAGCCAACACGCAATCTGTAGATGTCAATGCTGATGCTGTAACTTTGGATTAATCAGCTAGATACTTTTACCATTGCAATTCTTATTTATGACGGTGGAGTCCAGACAAGCTTGTGCACATCTCGACTATTTCAAACTGGATACCTGCTACCTCCCACTAGCATAGGTACCGGGTTACTCTGCGCACCAAAACTTGTTCAGATGAGAGGAAATCACCAAGTGTTTTTTGTCTCTTATTTTGTTTCCACTAGGATATGAACCTAAGACCTTCTCCTCCCACTTCATTGACCACCAGGCCACACCCTTGAGTGCAATTTTACCATTGCAATTTTATCCGAAGGAAAAGTGAAAAGATGGTCATGGTACCCCACTTGAATGATAAGTTTGAAGAAAATTAACTAAGATAGTTTGTTCACAAAAGACAAGGGATGACGTTCTCCTTGTGGAGTAATGCAATTAGGAGAAAGAGCCCCCAAGGCTTTGGTCTAGTGGTAAGAATGTAACACGTGATATGTGCTGACGCACGTCACAAGTTCGAATCTTGCCGCAAACAACCTGATTTTTTAGTGGAGAAGGGTAGAGGGCTGATATTTTAGTGGAGAAGGGTAGATGGGCAGACTGTCAAGTTCGATCACTGTACACCACTGGCCGTCGGGGATTTCTCAGTTGTCAAAAGAAAAATTAGGAGAAAGAAAAAGAAAGTGGTGTTTAGAAAACTAGCCTTGTTACCCGGCCTTTAATAAGAAAAAAGAAAAGAGGAAAAAGTAATCATGTAGTTGACTGAAAATGCTCCAGATGAATTGTGATAAAGTTTTGTGCCTCTGTAATGGTTTTCTTAGTCTATCCATATTTGCACTTCATAGTCTTCATATGACGGGCTGAGGAAGTATAAAATATAATGTTAGTGCAGTTTTCTTGGGAAAGCCGATTTGTGGCATATGACGGACGGACTAAATCTGGTTTATTGTTGGCACCATAAATTATTGAACTGCAGTAACACTTCTTTTCTGCAAATGATGTGATCTAATATCATGTGCATTTTTAGTTAATCGCATTGAAGCACGGAGTGAGCAGTTTGATATGTACATGCTGTTGGATGTGAACACTGAGATATATCCTATGCGCGTCAAAGAGAAATTTATGATGGTTTTAGCATCTACTTTGAACTTGGATGGGACACCAGATACAGGTTATTTCATTCAGGTAATTTGCTGTAATGATTTGTCTATCCTTCTAGATTTGCAATAGTGCTACCTGACTGATATAATTCTAATTCTGTGATTTACATAATCATAAAGATGGTATCTGAAGTAACTTGAAGTCTCAGAGATATTCCTATACAGTAGGCCTTACTAGTCAAACTGCATTAGAAAGATTAAGAAAAAGAAACTGAAAGCAATAAATCTAGTCAAATTTGAGGGTGTTTAACTTACAATGATGAATCACTTTCATCAAGTAATAAACACCAAATGCCTTTCTAATCTTTTCCAATATATGTATATACCTTTTTTCAAAGAAAACAACTTGCTATATACTGGCATTTGGAATGTACTGTTTTTTCATTTGAAGGAAAAAAATATATATCTGAAATAAGTGAGCGAGCCCTTTTAAGAAAATACTTTAGTTCCGTAACCTTGTCTATCTGGAAGTGTTTTTTGAAATCTCATTTGCTAGACAGCTAGTTTATTAACTAGAACTAGAAACTAACGAAAATATCAACTTTTTTGTGATTTCTATTTTTAACTTTTTATATGTCATAGGATACATTTTTGTTCCATAGAGCCGTGGTTTATTAAAAATTGGAAGAACCCCGTGTACAAGCTGAATACCAAAAAAAGAGAACCTACACCAGAATATTGTTCTCAACAAAAGAGGCCCAATTCTCAATACAAATAGGAACCTCATGAGTACACCAAAAAAAAATAAAAAAATAAAAACGAAAGACTACTTTGCAACTTCACAAAATCTTGTTCCAACCCTTCAAATGCCATTCTATTTCTCTCTTTCCAAATATCCCACATAATTGCCAGGGGCATCACACATGCCCTTGGCCTTCTCTTCCCCCTCCTATGTGCCCAACTATGCAACGCCTCTTTCACTATGCCCGCATCACCCGTTGCTCCCCATACAAATTAAGGACCACTCTCCACAAACAAGTTGCCACTTGACAATGCAATGGGAGATGATCTACATTTTCACCCGAGCTTTTGCACATGAAGCACCAACTAACATATGTGATTCTCCTTTTCTCAAATTTTCCGCTGTTAATCACTCCCCTTGCCGCCGACCATGCAAAGAAACACACCTTTCTTGGTACTCTAGGAATCTTAATAGAGCAATGAGGGAAAATATATTCTTCTCTCCCTAAATAACCTCTTATAAAAAAACTTAACAGTGAATAATCCATCTCTACTCTCTCGCCATCTCCATGCATCCAACATAATATTCGGTGTATCCAACCCATATAATATCTCCACCAAATTGTGGAATTCTTCCATCTCCTAGTCCTATGAGTTTCTCCTGAATCTCAAATCCCAATGAACTACCCCCTCATGAGACCTATAAATTTGTTGAACTGTCATCTCTATATAAATTAGGAAAGGCTTCCCTCAATTCATTCTCACTGCATCACTTATGCGCCCAAAAACTAATCCTGCTTCCATCCCCAACCCTAAAAGAAATGTGTCCCATGAAGTCTTCTAACTTATCATAATACTTCTCCATAAACCACACCCAAATGGTGTTATATTTTTGGTCCTCCAACCCCCTTCGATAATACCATATTTTTCCGCTACCACCCCCCTCCAAAATGCATTCTCTTCCCCTTTAAATCTCCATATCCACTTCCTTAGCAAAACTTTATTGAAAACCTTGAGATCTTTCACTCCGAGTTCTCCCCATTCCTTTGGAGAAGTGACAACCCTCCAATTCATTAATTGGTACTTTCTTACTCTTTCCGATGTGTCCCATAAAAAGTTGCGATGAATTATTTCCAACCTTCCAGTCACTTTACCAGGTTTCTGCAAGAGTGACATGAAATACGTAAGTATGCTAGAAAGGGTGCTTTTGATCAAAACTTCCTTCCCACTTTTCGACAAGCACCTCTTTTGCCATCCTGCTAGTCACTGCTCTACCCTCTCAATCATCGGATTCCACACTGCAAGATCTTTACTCGAAGCACCCAACGGTAGTCCCAAGTAGGTAGTAGGTAAAGTACCCACCTTACAATTCAATACCTGCACAAACTCTTCAATATTATCCACTTCTCCTACCTGTGTGATCTCGCATTTTCTGAGATTGATCTTAAGACCCGACACAACCTGGAACCATACATGGATCTGTCTCAAGTGAGCTAGATGGGACATCTCTGCATCGCAATAAACCAAAGTATCATCTGCAAAAATAAGATGTGTAACTGTCACATTACTATGACCCCACAAGCGAAGCATCAAAGCCCTTCAATAGACCTCCAATGACCGCCCTATCCATCAAATTGCTCAATGCTTCCATCACCAAAATGAATAACATAGGTGATAAAGGATCCCCTTGTGTCAAGCCCCTCGAACTCCCAAAGAAACCACATGGACTCTCATTCACCAAAACGGAGAATGTAGCAGTAGAAATGCAAAACTTAATCCATCTCCTTCATTTGTCCCCAAACCCCATCTTCGACATAATAAAATCCAGGGAGTCCCAATTCACATGATCATAAGCTTTCTCAGGGTCCAACTTACAAAGAATTCCCAGATCTCCTTTCTTCTTTCTAGAATCAACCACTTCATTCGCCACCAGTGCTGCATCCAGGATCTGTCTACCTTCCACGAATGCATTTTGAGAAGTGAACACCGTCTCATCCAAAACCTTTTTTAGTCTGTTGAAAAGCACCTTAGAAATAATCTTATAGATGCTTCCTACCAGACTAATAGGTATAATCCTTGATACTCGTTGCTCCTTCCAATGAATGAAGCGTTAAGACTTCTCTCGAACTCTCCAGAATCTTGGAAATCCGCAATGGTCTCCATCAACTCACCCTTAACAAAAGCTGACGTGAATCCATCCGGTCCCGGAGCCTTATCTCCCGCACAACTCACCACTGCTTCCCTCAGCTCCTCCTCTTCTATTGCCCTTTCCAACCACTCTCTCATCCCCTCCCCTATTTGACTAAACACTTCCCTCTCCTCTTCTTATTGTATAGGTTCTGATGTCTGGTTCATTGGTTCTAAAGTAATTGGCAGGACAAACACATTGTATCTGCCAGTGAAGGGCATAATCATTTGATGTTGCCGTGTGCTGGATTTTATTACCATTCACCACTGAAGGATCCATCTATAGTTATATTTGTATGTTAACGAAATGTTGTTGTTCCTTGGACTGTCCTTAGGATTTCCTTAGCATTTGAGAAAGCAAGAGGAAGTGAAATCAAGGAAAAGGAGGCCAAAATAGATAAGTATGGGAAGAAACCACTATGACATATGTGAGAATTTCTGTCATCTGTAGGAGTAATGAATGCTACATAGCTTTAAGTTCTGAGCATCCAGGGAAAGAAAACTTGCTTTTCATTTGTTATATGTAAGATGGCCTTTGATTTTATGCATTTTGCTATTTGTATGTTCGTTAAAACTTGCTCTTTTAGCATCTATGGATGTAAGGTTAATGTGATTTTTTCTTGATTTTCTCTCAAAGGTAATACGCAATCTCAATTTTTGTCAAATCTAGTAAACTGGGGAACCAAAACAAATTTGGTAACATAACAGAATTATCTTAACATCTTTCAGTTTGTGTTTGCTTTCACGGATATCCTTAAATTTGACTTTATGGGTTGTCGAACAAAATAGAAAATAGTGCCGAAGTCTTCAGTTTTGAAATTAGTCCCCAAAACTAAACTGGAAAACCCATCTTCCGGTCATTTAACTCCCTAAACACATGACACACAAATATTCTTTAAAGACTTGAGGCAACTATGACTTCATTCATAACGAAGCACATCAAGATCTTTCAAGTCTCTTTTGTGACAAATGTCGTCTTTTTGACGTCTTTTTGTCATGAATGTTTTAAACTGTTACATTCATTAAGTTTTCTTTGGCATGTTTCCGCATCTTTAAATTGCTATTGAGCTTCCTTTCGATGTCTTTCCATTAGTCCTTCGTGATACTTTCTCCACCACTGAATACATAATATCCCCTTGTGTTTTCAATATCTAGGCCTGTAACTAATAATTTCCTTCACCGTTTGAAATATACACTTGGTTTACTCATAAGGAAATGGTTTTTCGTGTATTTAATAATACACATGTTCTCGGAAAATCCATGTAAATGTGTCAAAAAATAGAAAATGATAGAAGCAAAAGATCCATATGGCTATAACAACTAGCTGGGGTTAAGGTTTATTCATGATGATACCCTTAGATCTAGTGTTTGCTAGTAGGTCTTTAGTTTATGATGGAGATCTGTATGTTGGTAGAAAATATAGAGAGCCTTTGGTGGGAATCTATATAGTTGAACCCCAAGTCCCCAACTAGCTTGTGATTGAGGTGTACTTGTTGCTCTAAAGTATGTTTTTAAGAAAAAACTTCCATTGAAGTCTTAATATGTCAAATATTCTCCCATTCTCCCAACCTACACTAACAATAATTGAAACTCCCAAGAATAACCTTCTCATACAAAAGATGATGTGGCCAAAGTTGAAAAGATACCTAAAGACTTCTGTCTTAACACTATTTTCTAGCCAAATGCTTGTATGGCCTTCTTTCTTTTTCTTCGTTTTTTCTTTTTCCTTTTTTATCTGACTGTCTGGTGGTGAAACTCTTAGAAATCCTGTTGATATTGCAACCTGATGGCAGGGTAACAAGAAATCACTTGCTGACAAGTTCGAATATGTCATGCATGGGAAGCTATATAGGATCTCAGAGGAAGGTTCAGGAAAGCATGTTAAAGCGTATGTTTGGATAACTTTTCTCCTATAATTAATCTCATATTCAATTCCATGAACTAAATTTATATTTCTGACATGTTCTTGCCTTATCATTTGTGCAATACTGTCACACTTTAACAATATCTGCTTTGCTTCTTGTTTCCGAGTGCTGATATGGAATTAGCTTAGATTGACTTCTTAGGTCTCCTAAGATAAGTTTCTAAATGCCATTTCCTTTGGTTTATGTAACTTGTTTTTTAGCACTATAGTTCTTCTATTGCATTTAATCGTGGAGTATAAATGTACTTTCCTATACTTGTTTTTTTTCTGTTTTCATTTTTGTGCTAGAAGTTTTGCCTTTTTTTCTCTCTTATTGTTAAATATCTTTCAGTTTTAACATTTAAAGTCAGTGTTTGGGAGTTGTCTATGTTCTGGTCATTGGGACCAAGTGATTTACTCTTTTTCTATAAGCCAGCAAGAATTTTATGAATATAACAATGGATTTACTGGTTTTCGTTGCTGTTCAGGGACATTTTTGTTTCATTTGGAGGACTTCTGATGCAGCTGAGAGGAGATCCATCCATCGCAGCTAAATTTGAGCTTGACCAGAAGCTGTTCCTTCTCCTAAGAAAGGTTTGATGTAAAGAATTGGTAATATTAACCCAATTTTAACTTTAAAAGGAGATGGAGTATTTGTAAGCTAAGCTACTGGCACGTTATAAATCGTGTGTGGGGGCGCAGTTTCAAGGATACAAAAGAATGTAGCTGAGATAATAATAATGGAGACCAAGGAATGGAGCTCTATTTATGTTGAGGTGTGGGAAGCTAATGTGCAGTTATGATCCTTGTATCTCGTGAAATTAAAGGAAAAAAATATTTTCCTACTAGTATTCTGTGATGAACAAAATTAGAACTCTTATCAACTGGTAACATAGTTGCAGTCCATGAACGAACTCTTATTATCACGAGCCTTGTGTGTTTGAACATCTTCCTATTTGCATTTTATATTTGGATACCTATATGAGATAGAAGTGGGATTGAATAAATTTATAAGAACTGCTTGTGTTAATATCTTCATTGTATGCATTAGGAGGAGGTTGCTACAGATTTGAAACCAAGTGAAATAAATATAATCTGATTCGCAGAAATATGTACTAGGGTGCTTGGGCTTCCCAATAACATAAACAGTTCTGTGTTCTAAGTTGTAAAAGTTAAAAGGGAAAAAGTGCAATATAAAAGAAACTTTGCATACATTTGGGGTGTAAAATACAAAGAACTCTCATCTACCCAACTAAGAATGATTTTATGTTCGAATTCGACCGGCTATTTGTATAAAGATTCTATTTTTATTACTGATGTTTGAATCAATTTGTGTGCACCTTGGCAGAGGCAGATCCAGGATTTGATGGTTGCATGTGCCACTGTATTTAACCAGTAGTCAAGGCGGTTGAATTTGGGTATAGATGCATTTGGTCGGTTCGCTCTATTTTAAATTAATTTAGTTCAATTCGATCCATTTTGAATTAATTTGGTTTGCTTTACAAGATCTTTTGGTGCATAAATAAACACATGATAACCAAAATGAATATATTTGGTCTTTTCAAGGAAAAAATAATACTAACTAAATAAAAAGAAAAATGTTTAAAAGCATATTAAAAAAAGAAATTGAGATCTAGAACAAAAGAATATAAGCAAATATACCTTTTTAATTTAAATAACTAATAAACATGGAATTGTACATAGAGAGAAAATACAAAAATGAAGATACAAGAATTTAAGAAAAAGAGAAGACAAAAAGGTAATCTAGAAAGAGGTAACACACTAAAGTAAAATTGGTTCTACAATATGAGCAAAATGAGGGCAAAGTGCACAGTTGGCCACTAATAAGAGATGTATTTACTTTTAAGCCACTGTTTAAAATGTCTTTAGTCTTTAGCCACTCCTTTAATAAACTTTTACCCGTCCAGACAAAAATACCCCTCTGCTATAATAATGTATTTCGCTGAAATCTACGCTATTTTGCTCAGCGTATTTACGTGCAGAGAGCTGAGAGAAACCTTCGCTCAAACTTTGATCGTCCAAATTACAGGAGGTTTTCTCCTCCTTTCTCCTATTTGATCGTCCAAATTACAGAAGGTTTTC
Organism: Nicotiana otophora; assembly: GCA_000715115.1. Lineage (NCBI taxonomy): Eukaryota > Viridiplantae > Streptophyta > Magnoliopsida > Solanales > Solanaceae > Nicotiana > Nicotiana otophora. The sequence continues at coordinate 32,119 of AWOL01S0097087.1, forward strand.
TCCTCCTTTCTCTTCCTATTTCAAACGGTTTTGTGTGTTTGTGTGGATTACAGTAACTTTGATCGTCACCATAAAATTATAGTAAGTTCTAAAATTTCAGATATCTCTATATGCTTTTGTGTGTGTGTGAATTTTTATTTGGTTGCTGGAGAATAAGATGTAAGGGATTCGATATTTTTATTTTCCTTTTCTGGATTCCATTGTATTGATAAAGTTTCTTGTATTTACAACTTGTATTGATAAAGTTTAGGACATCGTGTCCTTATCTTTATGACCGTTGTATAAATATTAAGGACAAAGTGTCCTGTATTTGCAACTTGTATTGATAAAGTTTAGGACATCGTGTCCTTAACTTCATCAATGTTATATAATATTAAGGACAAAGTATCATGTATTTGCAACTTGTATTGATAAAGTTTAGAACATCGTGTCCTTAACTTCATGACTGATGTGTAAATGTTAAGGACATCGTGTCCTTAACTTCATTATTGTTGTGTAAATATTAAGGACAAAGTGTCCTGTATTTGCAACTTGTATTGATAAAGTTTTGGACATGGTGTCCTTAACTTCATTATTGTTGTGTAAATATTAAGGATAAAGTGTCATGAATTTGCAACTTGTATTGATAAAGTTTAGGACATCGTGTCCTTAACTTCATCAATATTGTGTAAATATTAAGGACAAAATGTCCTGTATTTGCAACTTTAGACATCGTGTCCTTAACTTCATGATTGATGTGTAAATATTAAGGATATCGTGTCCTGTATTTGCAACTTGTATCGATAAAGTTTAGGACATAGTGTCCTTAACTTCATTATTGTTGTGTAAATATTAAGGACAAAGTGTCTTATATTTGCAACTTGTATTGATAAAGTTTAGGACATCATGTCCTTAACTTCATTATTGTTGTGTAAATATTAAGGACAAAGTGTCCTGTATTTGCAACTTGTATTGATAAAGTTTAGGACATCGTGTCCTTAACTTCATGACTGATGTGTATATATTAAGGACAAAATGTCCTGTATTTGCAATTTATATTTATAAAGTTTAGGACATCGTGCTCTTAACTTCATGACTACAGTGTAAATATTAAGGACACATTATCCTGAATTTTTCCTTTTCTTGACTTGCAGGATGGATAAACTATGTATTATAGTTGCTTTCAATGGAAGATGGACCGAAGACTATAAGTATCTCGATCATCAAACAAAACTTGTTTTAGTACCTAAGGCAATTCGATTTGAAGATTTTGCCAACCAGGGCGTTGAAGTTATTGAATTGGATAGATATAAATTTGAAGCAATGATATGGTTTGATATCAACATGGGAACAAGCAAGGGAATGCTTGTATCCAAAGATTTAGATCTTCACACATGTATAGAGTTACTACAAAGTCATTCACTCTTCAAGGGCTGTCGTTTCATTGTTGATGTTTCGAAAATAGTTTTTTGCTCTACAAGCACCTTTGAGCATGCCAACATAGAAACTCAACAAGACAATCAAGACAAATGCCAACTGATAATAGAAATAGATGTAGTTGAACCTGAACCAATAATTGAAGAGGTGCTTCAAATATTTAATTCAATTCAAGTGGAAGGATAAAGCATTATAGAGATTGACAACCAACAAGCTTTGGGTATTCAAGTCTTAGAGAGTTCATCAGTAATTGAAGAAGTTGCTGAAACTTCCTCTACTCAACTAACTAGACGAAGGTCAAAGTCGAAACAAAAAGAATCCCCAAGTACAATATTGAGAGAAAATGTTTCGTTGGATGAAATAAAAGTGGGATCAATATTTGACAAAAAGAAGAGTATAATTAATTGTTTTTCGAATATAGCAATTAAAGGACATTTTGAATTCAAGGTTGTTAGATCAAGCTCAACAAGATATTCTTTGCAATGCAATGATGAAAAGTGTGGATGGTGTGTGCATGCTTTCAGAATTAAAGATTCAATACTATTCAAGATATTAAAGGTTGAGAAAAATCACGACAGCTCAGTTAACACTATAAAAGCTGATCAAAGGCGTGCAACTTCAAAGTTGATTAGTGGTTACATTATTGACAATCTTCGAGACCCAAGGTTTGAAGTTACACCAGCCTTTGTCATGGCCGAAATGCAAAAATTGCATGGACTAGACATTGGGTATCACAAGGCGTGACGTGCTATTCAACGTGCTTCAGCTTTAATAAGAGGAACTCCTGAAGAGAATTATGAATTGTTGTCTTCTTACTTGTATATGATGAAAAGTAAAAATCCGGGAACATACACTAATATAAAGACAGACTACAACAACAGGTACACAATCAAAAAGAGTTTATTAGTTTGTTTTAAACTGTAGGACATCCCGTCCTTAACTTTGATGTGTGCAGTGTAAATATTAAGGATGTGGTGTCCTTAACTTTGATGTGTGCAATGTAAATGTTTAAGACATGCTGTCCTTAACTTTGATGTGTGTAGTCCTAAATATTTATAATTGTACTGAATTTTCATTTATTTTTCAAGTTTCTTTATATGTTTTATGCATATGGATCATCAATAGCTGGTTGGAATCATTGTAGACCGGTGATTTCTGTTGATGCTACTTTTTTAAAGTTAAAATATCATGGTGTTTTAATGATTTCAGTTACAAAAGATGCAAATAACCTAATATTCCCACTAGCCTTTGGCATTGCAGAATTTGAAAATAACAACTCCTATGAGTGGTACTTTAGTGAGCTTCACAATGCAATTGGGATCCGTGATAATTTAATTTTTTTATCAGATAGGCATCAATCTATTGTACATGGCATCACAAAGGTATATCCTGAAAGCCACCATGGGATTTGTATCTATCATTTGGAGCAGAACCTAAAGCGAAGGAAAGTGAAAAGTGAGGTCATAAAACTTTTTCAAAGTGCTGCAAGAGTATACATGCGCAAAGAATTTGATCTCTACATGTCAGAGATAGCAAAAGTTGATGATAAGACTGTTGAATACTTGATGGAAGAACCACAGGAAAGGTGGGCGCGTTCTTGTTGTCCATGATGAAGATATGACATGATCACAACAAACATAGTTTAGTCAATGAATTTTGTGCTATTAGATGCAAGGGAGCTACCTATTTTGAGAATGATGGATTTCATCCAAATGAAGCTACAATGTTGGTTTTATGAAAGAAGAAATGAAGCGGAAGGAACTTTTTTTGATGTTTCATGTTGGGTAGAAGAGGAATTGAAGAAAAAAGATAGATTTAGCTTTTACTTTAAATGTAAGTATTATGTTCTTACTTTAGATTATTATTTGAATGATAATTTAACATAATGTACTAACTTATAGTTTTTCAACTTTGAAGGTCTTCCCTGTTGATTCATGGCGTTCTAGAGTCGAGGAAGAAGGAAATACTTTTTTGGTGGACTTAAACAAAAGAACATGTGATTGTTTTCAGTTTCAATTTGATGAATTACCATGTATACATGCAATTGCAGCTATCGAGAAGAGAAACATCAAGAAGTCCAATTTTTGCTCGGACTGGTACTTAAAGGAATCTTGGCTGAAAACATATGAAAGACAAATACATCATGTAGGACATATAGATTCTTGGATTGTATTAGAGAGTGTTAAGTCACAAATTATTAAACCTCCAGATTTCAAGGTCCCGCCAGGTAGAAGCAGAAGAAAAGGCACATTCCAGCTACCGAATCATCAAAAATAACGTTCAAATGTGGTCATTGCAGAAGAATTTGTCATAATAGAACATCTTGTATATATTCTCCGGCAGTCCATCCATTTTCAAGGAAGCATAGAGAATTATAGATATATCCACTTATGTTTATCTAGACTTTTAAGTTTTTGCTATAAATTGGATTCATTTAGATTGTTTTTATTTGAGCAAGTAAGCTTTAGCAGATGGGAGTTTATTAAACTATTTGTTTCCTTTTCTTTTGTTAGGAGTTTACGTTTCCTTTGTCGGACCAATTATTGTTTATGGGATTATACTCTTGTCGCAAGTAAACAAGAAAGTCCTTTCTTTGTAAAACTTGACGTCTGCAGCTTACTATATCTTATTTTGCAAAATGAGATTGGTACAAGTAAAATTCAGGACATATGTCACAACCCAAAATCCACTATGGGTCATGATGGCGCCTAACGCCGCCGTCAGGCAAGCTAACAGTGATTTACCAATTTAATTACCCATTTTAGTATTTTCGTAATCAAAATTTTCCTTAATTAGACAGTACAAAATAAAATTTACGGAGAAAATGAAAGTAACTACACGAACCACAATAATAAATAATCTGAAAGAACTCCCAAAACCTGGTGTCACAAGTGCATGAGCATCAACTAGGGAATATGATAAAATACAAGATCTGTCTGGAATACAAATTAGACAGGAGAATGTAAATAACTCTGATGGAGACTCTGTATGCTGCAGATTCGTAACATGGAATTCAACTCACCGTAAATCCCTGCAATAGTCGCGCCTCTGTGCCCAAAAGACCACTAGACATATATGTACATGCACAAAATGTGCAACAAATGTAGAATGAGTACGTAAATCAATGTGTACCCAGTAAGTATCAAGTCTAACCTCGAAGAAGTAGTGACGAGAGGTCGCCATCGACACTTACAAAAGGTCCAATAGAGTAATATAATAAAAGCGTGAGCATATATGAAGTACACAACAATAGTGGGGTAAATCTATAAGGTTTATAATCTTCCAATTATTTCTTTTAAAGCATAAGTCTCTCGATCATGTATTCTACATCAATGTCTTAGAAAAATGCCAAGTGTCAATAATAATTAAGTAAGAAATACCGTAAAATGATGGCTTTAGTGGAAAGTTTATCTTATGAATATTCAAACTACTAGCGATAACACACGATTCTATCGAGGTCATTCAGCCAGATCCGGAATAACGTGTACACTGCCGAGGGACGAGCGACGTGATCCATAGATGCATCTATACTGCCGAGGCGTACGGACCGCTCCACAAGAAATGAGGACATTTTATGAACCTCCAGAATGAGAAGCTATCACAAGGCTAACACATAAGGATTTACAATTTCTATTAACGGTCGAGTAGTTTGCATAAAAATTTAAGTATGTGAAATTTCGGTCTTTTACTATTTCCTCTAATAATTCCAATATGATTCAAGTACTTCAATTAATAAAGGATGCAAACATTACAAGTAATTCATGATTTGGATCCTAAACTACCCGGACATAGCATAATTAGTAGCTACGCACGGACTCTCGTCACCTCGTGCGTACGTAGCCCCCACAATTAGCAGCAAATATTAATTTAAATCACATACTGGGTAAATTCCCTCTTACAAGGTTAGACAAGAGACTTACCTCACTCCAAAGTTCCATAGCCAGCTCCAACGCCACTCTAACACCTCAAACCATTGCTTGTCGATCCAAAGCTATGCAAACAATGTGCAAATAAATCAATATGTGTTTTAATACCCATAACTAATCAATTTAAACAATTCCCAACTCTACTCGAAAATTTGGGAGTGGGGACCACGTCTCAGAACCCGACGAAACTCACAAAATCTGATAACCCATCCAATTACATGTTCAATCATACTAATTTCACTCAAATGCGACCCCGAATCGGTATTCAAAATTTGAAAATTCGTTTAATGAATTTATAGAAATTTCCTTCTATTCCTCTTGAAGAATTGATAATCATACACTAAAAATAAATATTAATTCATGAAATATAATTACAAGGGAGTCAAGAATACTTACCCCAAGTTGTGTGGTGAAATTCTTCTCAAACGTCGCCTAAACCGAGCTCCAAAATCCGAAAATGGGTGAAATTATCGAACCCTTAAACTTAAAGGGTTATGTCCAGTCATTTCCGCTTCTGCGGACACAAGAGCTGCTTCTGTGGAAGACCACTGTTAGCAGACCCTCGCAACTGCGGAAATTCTTCCGCTCCTGTGCAATCACAGGTGCGACACACCCTAGCGCATTTGCTCACAATCCCGAACCTGCGGCCCTTACTTCTCTTCTGCGCACACACAGGTGCGCTGCCCCCTTCCGCTTCTGCGACTTCATTCCCAGGCTGCCCAAGCCGCTTCTGCGAACCTCGCCTCACTTCTATGAGGTTGCTTCTGCGACCAAACCTCCGCATAAGCAGTCACACCAGCTGCTGCCCAGCTTCAGCATTTCCTAAGTCCAAAAGTAAATCAGTTAACTATCCGGAATTCACCCGAGGCCCTCGAGACCTTAACCAAATATACCAACACGTCCCAAAATATGATACTAACCTAGTCAAGCCTTCAAATCACATCAAACAACGCTAAAACCCCGAATCGCACTCCAATTCAAGCTTAATGAACTCCAGAACTTCAAACTTCTACATTCGATGCTGAAACCTATCAAATCAAGTCCGATTGACTTAAAATTTTGCACATAAGTCATAATTGACATTACGAACCTACTCCAACTTCCGGAATCGAAATCCAACCCCGATATAAAAAATAACACTCCCGGTAACATTTCTCAAAATCATCCAAATTTCCAACTTTCGCCAATTGACGCCGAAATGACCTACAGACCTCCAACTCAACGTCCGGACACACTCATAAGACCAAAATAACCATACGGAACTATTCCCAGCTTAGAATCCCAAACTACCATCGATAATATCAAAATTCACTTCAAGCCAAACTTATGAAATCCTTAAACATTCAAAATGTTAACGGTACTCAACTCGAACATATGCCCAAGTCCTAAATAATCATACGAACCTATTGGAACTTTCAAATCTCGATTCCGAGGTCGTTTACTCAAAACTCAAACCTTAGTCAATTCTCCCAACTTAAAGCTTCCTAAATTTGATTCCGACCACACGTACAAGTCATAATAACTGAAGGGAATCTACTCAAGGCCTCGAACCACCGAACGACACACTAGAGATCAAAACCTCCGGTCAGGTCGTTACATTCTCCCCACTTAAACATATGTTCATCCTCGAACGTGTCAAGAACTGCTACGGAGTTGTCCAAAATTATTATTTAACACCTTGTGCACCTACCCGTGCCATCACAATCCCAGTTTGGCACCTCAGCTCGAGCCGGAATGAAGGTCCTCCCTTTTTTTCAATCAATAAGACTTAAAACCAAATTCCAACCTCTAGAATTCTTTACTATACCTGATTCTAACATACGAACACCGTATCAATCACTATACACTGTACTAAAACATGATTGTGCATGTGCTAAAATCACACCACGCACCACATAAGTCGGTTTCCCATAGTGACATCCCCCAACCACAATAGCTAAAATTTCACGAAGCTGACGCCCGCAATACACCTCATAACACATATAAGCCCGGTTTCAATCCTCACATTACTACCGTGACAGAGAAAATCTATAGAAACTCGTAACCACCTACCGAATCAACAAGTCATTGTGTCTCTCCTGCTGACAAGGACCATTACCCCATCCTGAGCAGAATAGTGATATATGTTCTTTAATATACCTTATACAAATTTGATTGCACTGATATTAGGTCTAATGGTCTCGTCTCACCCAGTATAAGCTACATAGGAAATAAGCCACCTCAAACACTGACCGAGATCTCGTATGATGCCAACAATGCGCGAACAGGCTACAAACTCGAATGCGATACATAAGGAAAAACGAGTTTTGGAATGGAACTTCCCAGCCCGTATAACGAATAAAATGGCCACCAGACATTATGAGCCTTTATCAGAGGTAAACATAGACACATAAAATAAATACAAGGAACCATGCTTAACATCTCACTATTGCGGCGTGCAACTCGATCCAATGTAACACTGTTGCGGCATGCAACTCGATCCACACAACATACCCGTGGCGGCGTGGCACCCGATCAGCACATAATAATCAAGAATAAAACACGCATCAAGCCGTAACGCTTATACTAACGAAATAGCGAATATAAATCACAAGCACGCCCAGTGCGAAAGTACAATCCTGGGGAGACGGATAGTGCCATATGCTACAAAACCCAAGCACAACTAAGGTGCAATATATGACCTATATCTCGAGAGCTATCCTGCTCATATAACACCGCAAGCTACACAAGGCCTCAACGTGTGTGCGGATATTTAAACTGTCTCACATCCTACATGGCATAATGGAGTATTACATGAAATAGCTGACGACGAAAATAGCAGCCCATGTACGAAGACTCCTCTATAAGAAACGCTATGCTGAATGAACCCACCCGGTCTGGTGTAGAGCACACATCCACTTTGAGACCCATCCACGGACCTTAAGCCAATTCTGATCATACCATACTAGGAAAATAACCTTTCAAGGATCCACAATGACCTATTCATGACACATAAGATCTACCGCCAAATTCGGAACAACTCACATAGTCTACAACCCAAGGAATAGAACACCTCTCAGGAATTAACTCTCATATTCACGATATTATCATAACCTCCATACTTATTTTTAATCTTTAGCAATCAAGTGACTAACATATCACACTTATACAGATTTCCCCGTGGGGTACGCTCTCATAACCTTCCGCTCAGGTAGCAAACTTCGCACATCCACACCACCAATCGTTAAAATTCCTTAAATCAAATTAAGAATCCGCAATTCAATACACAAGGCCTCTTACACAAAACGCCGTCCTTAGGTGAAACTAAAGAAAATGCCAGCTTACTCTGAACAACTGCTCATCCGAGCTCGCGGCATTCTAATCAACACCGAACCGCAACCTTGATCCTCAACTTCCAATTACTATGTCACTCACTGCACCTATCATGCTGCTAGGCAAGAATACTAGAGTTCATCATAACTCCCGAACTACTAGTAGATTAACATTTCATTGGCTAGTAACCTTTCACTTAGCTCATTTCCGAAGAACCAACATAACACTCAACTGAATTCCTAAACCACAGAAAAATACAAACCTCAAGTCGTGATCTAAACTGTCATAACTCTTTCATAATCCATTTACACTACAAGATCATTTGAATCAAATACCTCCCAGATCGATTTAGTTGTGGTGGCGCTCAAGCCCGTGCGTACAACCACAAACCACATGTATAAATTCACGCTGAAGGAGATGATCACTGCAACAACCATGCTGATTCAACCATTACTGACCAACCCAATTCCTTTAAAGTTACTCTTGACTTGCCTTGGAGATAATAGAAACTCCATTCAAACATAACGAACTAAATTCGCACTCACACTGAGTGACCCGCATCACTAGACCACATCGTCTCAATACTTATAAATCATCTCATACCTTCATCATGCGCACAATGGCACCTCCAACTGGTATACCTATTCTACAAGTCTTCCCACAAATATGAAACTGTTTCTTCCTTTTCTCCAACACTGCACCGCTTAGCCGGTGACAACATAGAGCACTCCAAGTCCCGTTCACAATCCACTGCAAAACTCGATCCTTAACCACCCAACGGACTCGAAATCCTTAGGTACTGGACTTAAATTCTTGAACTCACTGGAGCATTATTAAGAGTCACCCACTCTGACCCAGTCTCGAATATAGCAAAACTTTATTTCTCTGCTAGCACATGGATACCCTCTCAAAGAAGCAACCGACTGAATTGTTTTCCTTGAACATTACATCCACACGAAGCATAAACTATGAGTCTTCTCGAATCATGCATCTCAATCGCTAAAGAGAAGTATAACACCCATTCATCGAGTTCCTAGTTCGAATTACCCCTGGCATTTTCTTTTCCTTAGTCATATCGATAACCATAAACCGTACAAGCAGACAACCACGCGATCGAATCGTAACTGGTGGGACTCCCCCGCTTAGATTTAAGCTATAATCACATAATGTTGACCCCACAGTGATTCCTTCTTCTCGATTCCCATGATCTTGCACCGTTAACCCGCCAAATTTCTCTAAGTTTTTTGTTAAATCTCTTCATGAACATTCTGAATCATCAGCCACAATCTCATATCCGACCTCTTTCCATGACGTTGTATACATCCGTTCCTTCCCCATTAATATCAACTGAGAGTGCAACAATATCATCCGAACTCAAGTCATATCGCATCTGAAACGATAGTCAAATATTCACACCCCTCTTCATCCCAAGCAAACCCCTTTATGCCATATTCACATTTTCTCCGTACGGTAACCATCATTCCAAGAAAATATGTATACCGAATCACCTTCCATCACGATTCCAAACCGTTCTACACTTTCTGAAGGTATGTGACTATGATTACCATAGAATCCATATGCTACTCTGCCTCTCCCACTTCGGTCAAACCATCTCCTTTAAGCAACTTCATGACTTCCGCCTCTCCTACTTGACCTGCCAGTAATTCTATCACCGCAAAGCACCTCTCACATGTCCTTCCTCGTTCTTCGTTACCCAATTGTTACATTGAATCAAAATTCATCTTTGTAGCACCTAAGCTAACAAATTGCTACAAGCTCTAAATCTCTTCGAATATCATCTCTCTCGAGCAATCAACATTAGAAATACCAAATCGATTCTGAACCGCTGCACACCACTATCTTTGACAGCCGCCCCTCAGGCACCATTTCACAACACCCTGCACAGACGGCAAAATCAAGAAGACCGTAGCACTGGCCATCTTTAATACATTCAAACAAGTATAACGACACCACAACATAGATAAAAATTCTACCACACTCGAAAATACCAAATCTCGTTACTCCGTCAACCCAACCTGAACATTCGTAGTCCGATTGCCTTTCCTTTGCTAGAATTAAATATTGAACCTATGAATCACGCACTGAGATAAATCTCTATTCAAGTCATTCATTGGGTCGACACATAAACGAGCACCCTAATATTACACCAACACCGTGCGATAACAATATATGAACATCATAATAATTTGTGCATAACGTCAAAACCACAGGAAATATTGATACTGAGCTGATACAATAGAACATCCTTCCGCAAGGTGATGATAATAGCCTGTCCGAACACGCAGGGTAAAGCATCCCGCACCACCTCTGTAGTACCACTACAACTCTTCATTGCCCAATTGGTACGAGCGCTCAAGATCGTATATGAATGAGTAGGAAGGAAATATAGGCATAAGACTCAATGGAATGAAACCACACGATGAGGAAATTAAGAAGGGAAGTGCTCCTAATAGCCCTATAACCTCTCGAAGATAAGTACAGACGTCTCCGTACCGATTCGCAAGACTCTACTAGACTTGCTTATGACTCGTGAGACCTAAGTGAACCTAACGCTCTGATACCATGCTGTCACGAACCAAAATCCACTATGGGTCATGATGGCTCCTAACGCCGCCGTCAGGCAATCCAACAGTGATTTACCAATTTAATTATCCTTTTTAATATTTTTGTAATCAAAATTTTCCTTAATTATACAGTACAAAATATAATTTACGGAGTAAATGAAAGTATCTGCAAGAACCACAATAATAAATAACTTGAAAAGACCCCCAAAACCCGGTGCCACAAGTGCATAAGCATTAATTAGGGAATGTGATAAAATACAACAATTGTCTTGAATATAAATTAGATAGGAGAATATAAATAATTATGATGGAGACTCTGTATGCTACAGACTCATAACATAGAATGCAGCTCACCGTAAGTCACTGCGATAGTCACGCCTCTGTTCCCAAAAGACAACTAGACATATATGTACATACACAAAATGTGCAGCAAATGTAGCATGAGTACATAAATCAATGCGTACCTAGTAAGTATCAAATCTAACCTCGAAGAAGTAGTGACGAGTGGTCTACATCGACACTTTCTAAAGGTCCAATAGAGCAATATAATAAAAGTGTGAGCATATATGAAGTACACAACAATAGTGGGGTAATCTGTTCGGTTTATAATCCTCCAATTATTTCTTTTAAAGAATAAGTTTCTCAATCATATATTATACATCAATGGCTTAGAAAAAATGCCAAGTGTCAATACTAATTAAGTAAGAAATACCGTAAAGTTATGGCTTCAGTGGAAGGTTTATCTATTACAAGGCTAACACATAAGGATTTACAATTTCTATTAACGATCGAGTAATTTGCATAAAAATTCAAGTATGTAAAATTTCGGTCTTTTACTATTTCCTCTAACAATTCCAATATGATTCAAGTACTTCAATTAATAAAGGATGTAAGCATTATAAGTAATTCATGATTTGGGTCCTAAACTACCCGGACATAGCATAATTAGTAGCTACGCATGGACTCTCGTCACCTCGTGCGTACGTAGCCACCACAATTAGCAGCAAATATTAATTTAAATCACCTATGGGTTAAATTCCCTCTTACAAAGTTAGACAAGAGACTTACGTCGCTCCGAAGTTCCATAGCTGGCTCCAATGCCACTCTAGCACCTCAAACCAATGCTTGTCGATCCAAACCTATGCAAACAATGTGAAAATAAATCAATATGTGTTTTAATACCCATAACTATTCAATTTAAATAACTTCCAACTGCGCTCGAAAAGTTGGGAGTGGGGACCACGTATCGGAACCCGATGAAACTTATAAAATCTGACAACCCATCCAATTACGTGTTCAACCATACTAATTTTACTCAAATCCGACCCCGAATCGGTATTCAAAACATGAATATTCGTTGTATGAAATTATAAGAATTTCCTTCGATTCCTCTTGAAGATTCGATAATCATACACCCAAAAAGAAGATTAATTCATGAAATATAATTACAAGGGAGTCAAGAATACTTACCCCAAGTTGTGCGGTGAAATTCCTCTCAAAGGTCCCCCAAACCGAGCTCCAAAAGCCGAAAATGGGTGTAATTATCGAACCCTCGAACTTAGAAGGTTCTGTCCAGTCATTTCCGCTTCTGCGGACACAAGAGCCTCTTCTGCGGAAGACCACTGTTAGCAGACTCTCGCACCTGCGAAAATTCTTCCGTTCTTGTGCAATCGCAGGTGCGGCACACACTAGCGCATTTGTGCACAATCCCGCACATGCGGCCCTTACTTTGCTTCTGCGCACACACAGGTGCACTGCCCCCTTCTGCTTCTGCGACTTCAGACCCAGGCTGCCCAAGCCGCTTCTACGGACCTCACCTTGCTTCTGCGAGGTTGCTTCTGCGACCAAACCTCCGCACAAGCAGTCACACCAGCTGCTGCCCAACTTCAGCATTTCCTAAGTCCAAAAATAATTCAGTTAACCATCCGAAATTCACCCGAGGACCTCGAGACCTTAACCAAATATAACAACACGTCCCAAAATACGATACTAACTTAGTCGAGCCTTCAAATCACATCAAACAGTGCTAAAACCCCGAATCGCACTCCAATTCAAGCTTAATGAACTCTAGAACTGCAAACTTCTACATTCGACGCCGAAACCAATCAAATCAAGTCCGATTGACTTTAAACTTTGCACACAAGTCATAATTAACATTACGGACCTACTCCAACTTCTGGAATCGTAATCCGACCCCGATATAAAAAAGTCCACTCCCGGTCAAATTTCTCAAAATCATCCAAATTTCCAACTTTTGCCAATTGACACCGAAATGACCTAAAGGCCTCCAAATCAACGTCCAGACATGCTCCTACGAACAAAATCACCATACAGAGCTATTCCCAAGCTCGGAATCCCAAACGGCCATCGATAACATCAAAATTCACTTCAAGACAAACTTATCAAAATCCTTACACATTCAAAATGTTAACGGTACTCAACTCGAACATACGCCCAAGTCCTAAATAATGATACGAACCTATTGGAACTTTCAAATCTCGATTTCGAGGTTGTTTACTCAAAAGTCAAACCTTAGTAAATTCTCCCAACTTAAAGCTTCCGTAATTAGAATTTTCTTCCCAGATCAACTCCGAACTTCCCGAAATTTGATTCCGACCACACGTACAAGTCATAATACCTGAAGGGAAGCTACTCAAGGCCTCGAACCACCAAACGACATACTAGAGATCAAAATGACCGGTCAGGTCGTTACATTCTCCCCCACTTAAACATGCGTTCGTCCTCGAACGTGTCAAGAACTGCTCCGGAGTTGTCCAAAATTATTGTTTAACACCTTGTGCACCTACCCGTGCCATCACAATCCTAGTTTGGCTCCTCAGCTCGAGCCGTACTGAAGTTCCTCCCTTTTTTTCAATCAATAAGACATAGAACCAAATTCCAACCTCCGGAATTCTTTACTATACCTGATTCTAACATACGAACACCGTATCAATCAGTATACACTGTACTAAAACATGATTGTGCATGCACCACATAAGTCGGTTGCCCATAGTAACATCCCCCAACCACAATAGCTGAAATTTCATGAAGATGACTTCCGCAATACACCTCATAACACATATAAGCCAGGTTTAAATCCATACAGTAGTGCCGTGATAGAGAAAATGTATAGAAACTCATAACCACCTGCCGAATCAATAAGTCATTGTGTCTCTCCTCTTGACAAGGACCATTACCCATCCTGAACTGAATAGCAATATTTGTTCTTTAATATACCTTATACAAATTTGATTGCACTGATATTAGGTCCAATGGTCTCGTCTCACCTAGTATAAGCTACATAGGAAATAAGCCACCTCAAACACTAAGCGAGATCTCGTATGATGCCAACAATGCGCCAACAGGCTACAAACTCGAATGCGATACATAAGGAAAAACGAGCTCTGGAATGGAACTTCCCAGCACGCATAACAAATAAAATGGCCACTAGACATTATGAGCCTTTCTCAGAGGTAAGAAGCAGACACATAAATTAAATACAAGGAAACATGCTTAACATCTCACTGTTGTGGCGTGCAACCAGATCCAGTTTAACACTATTGCAGCATGCAATCCGATCCACACAACATACCCTTGGCGGTGTGCCACCCGATCCGCACATAATAATCAAGAATCAAACACGCATCAAGCCGTAACGCTTATACTCACGAAATAGCGAATATAAACCACAAGCATGCCCAATGCGAATGTACAATCCTGGGGAGACGGATAGCACCAAACGCTACAAAATCCAAGCGCAACTAAGGTGCGATATATGACCTGCATCTCGAGAGCTATCCTTCTCATATAACACTGCAAGCTACACGGAACCTCAATATATGTGTGGATATTCAAACTGTCTCACAACCTACATGGCACAATGGAGTATTATATGAAATAGTTGGCGACAGAAATAATAGTTAATGTACGAAGACTCCTCCATAAGAAACGCTATGCTAAATGAACCCACCAGGTCTGGTGTAGAGCACACATCCACTTTGAGACCCATCCACGGGACTCAAGCCAATTCAGATCGTACCATACTAGGCAAATAACCTTTCAAGTATCCACAATGACCTATTCATGACACATAAGAACAACCGCCACATTCGGAATAACTCACATAGTCTATAACCCAAGGAATAGATTGCCTCTCAGGCATTAACTCTCACATTCACGATATTATCATAACCTCCATACTTGTTTTTAATCTTTAGCAATCAAGTGACTAGCATATCACACTTATACTGATTTCCCCGTGGGGTACGCTCCCACAACCTTTCGCTCAGGTAGCAAACTTCGCACATCCACACCACCAACCGTTAATATTCCTTAAATAAAATTAGAATCCGCAATTCAATACACAAGGCCTCTTACACAGAACGCCGTCCTCAGGTGACACTAAATAAAATTCCAGCTTACTCTGAACACCTTCTCATCCGAGCTCGCAACATTCTAATCAACACCGAACCGCAACCTTGATCCTCAACTTCCAATTACTATGCCTCTTACTACACCTATCATGCCGCTAGGAAAGAATACTTGAGTTCATCATAACTCCCGAACTATTAGTACAATAACATTTCTTTGGTTAGAAACCTTTCACTTAGCTCATTTTTCAAAGAACCAACGCAACACTCAACTGTATTCCCAAACCGCAGAAAAATACAAACCTCAAGTCGTGATCTAAACTGTCATAACTCTTTCGTAATCCATTTACACTACAAGGTCATTTGAATTAAATACCTCCAAGATCAATTAAGTTGTGTGGCACTTAAGCCCACGCGTACAACCACAAACCACATGTATAACTTCACGCTGAAGGAGCTGATCACTGCCACAGCCATGCTGATTCAACCATTACTGACTGACCCAATTCTTTTAAATTTACTTTTGACTTGCCTTAGAGATAATAACAACTCCATTCAAACATAACGAACTAAATCCGCACTCACACCGAGTAACCGCATCACGAGACCACATCGTCTCAATACTCATGAATCATCTCATACCTTCATCATGCGCACAATGGCACCTCCAACTGGTATACCTATTCCACAAGTCCTCCCACAAATCCAAAACTGTTTCTTCCTTTTCTCCAACACTGCACCGTTTAGCCGGTGACAACATAGAACAC
Organism: Nicotiana otophora; assembly: GCA_000715115.1. NCBI lineage: Eukaryota > Viridiplantae > Streptophyta > Magnoliopsida > Solanales > Solanaceae > Nicotiana > Nicotiana otophora. Next base: position 48,495 of record AWOL01S0097087.1, read on the forward strand.
TCCAAGTCCCGTTCGCAATCCACTGCAAAACTCGATCCTTAACCACCCAACGGACCCGAAATCCTTAGGTACTGGACTTAATTCTTGAACTCACTGGACCGTTGTTAAGAGTCACCCACTTTAACCCGGTCTCTAATATAATCAAACTTTATTTCTATGCTAGCACATGGATACCCTCTCAAAGAAGCAACCGACTGAATTATTTTCCTTGAACATTACATCCACAAGAAGCATAAACTCTGAGTGTTCCCAAATCATGCACCTCAATCGCTAAGGCGAAGTATAACACCCATTCTTCGAGTTCCTTGTTCGAATTACCCCCTGACATTTTCTTTTCCTTAGTCATAATTAATCCTCCAGCACATCGATAACCATAAACCGCACAAGCAGACAACCACGCGATCCAATCGTAACTGGCGGGGCTCCCCCACTTAGCTTTAAGCTATAATCACATATGTTTAGCCCACATTGATTCCTTCTTCTCGATTACCATGATCTCGCACCGTTAACCCACCGAATTTCTCTAAGTTGTTTGTTAAATCTCTTCATGAATATTCTGAATCATCGGCCAAAATCTCATATCCGACCTCTTTCCATGACGTTGTATACGTCCGTTCTTTCCCATTAACATCAACTGAGAGTGCAACAATATCATCCGAACTCAAGTCATATCGCATTTTAAATGATACTCAAATATTCACACCCCTCTTCATCCCAAGCAAACTCCTTTCTGCCATATTCACTCTTTCTCCGTACGGTAACCGTCATTACAAGAAAATATGTATACCGAATCACCTTCCATCACGATTCCCAAACCGTTCTGCACTTTCTAAAGGTACGTGGCTATGATTACCATAGAATCCATATGCTACTCTGCCTCTCCCACTTCGGTCAAACCATCTCCTTTACGCAACTTCATGACTTCCGCCTCTCCTACTTGACCTGCCACTAATTCCATCACCGCAAAGCACCTCTCACATGTCCTTCCTCGTTCTTTGTTACCCAATTGTTGCATTGAATCAACATTAATCTTTGTAGCACCTAAGCTAACAAATTGCTAGTAGTTCTAAATCTCTTCGAATATTATCTCTCTCGAGCAATCAATATTAGAAATACCAAATTGATTCTGAACCGCTGCACACCACTATCTCTGACAGCCGCCCCTCACGCACCATTTCACAACGCCTTGCCCCGACGGCAAAATCAAGAAGACCATAGCACTGGTGAACCTTAGTACATTCAAACAAGGACAACGACACCACATTATAGATAAAAATTCCACCACGATTGAAAATACCAAATCTCGTTACTCCATCAACCCAACCTGAACATTCGTAGTCTGATTGCCTTTCCTTTGCTGGAATTAAATATTGAACCTCTGAATCACGCACTAAGATAAATATCCTTTCAAGTCATTCATTGGGTCGACACATAAACGAGCACCCTAACATTACACCAATAGCGAGAGATAACAATACATGAACATCACAACAATTTGTGCATAACCTCAAAACCATAGGAAATATTGATACTGAGCTGACACAATAAAACATCCTTCCGTAATGTGACGATAATAGCCCGTCCGATCACGCAGGGAAAAGCATCCTGCACCACCTCTGTAGTACCACTACAACTCTTCGATGCCCAATTGGTACGAGCACTCAAGATCGTATATGAATGAGTAGGAAGGAAATAAAGGCACAAGCCTCAATGGAATAAAACCACACGATGAGGAAAATAAGAAGGGAAGTGCTCCTAATAGCCCTATAACCTCTCGAAGATAAGTACAGACGTCTTCGTAGCGATTCGCAAGACTCTACTAGACTTGCTCTTGACTCGTGAGACCTAAGTGAACCTAACGCTCTGATACCATGCAGTCACGACCCAAAATCCACTATGGATCATGATGGCTCCTAACGCCGCCGTTAGGCAAGCCAATGGTGATTTACCAATTTAATTACCCGTTTTAGTATTTTTGTAATCAAAATTTTCCTTAATTAGACAGTACCAAATAGAATTTACGGAGTAAATGAAAGTGTCTGCACGAACCACAATAATAAATAATCTGAAAGGACCCCCAAAACCCGGTGTTACAAATGTATGAGCATCAACTAGAGAATATGATAAAATACAACATCTGTATGGAATACAAATTAGATAGGAGAATGTAAATAACTCTGATGGAGACTCTGTATGCTACGAATTCGCAACATGGAATGCAACTCACCATAAGTCACTGCGATAGTCACGCCTCTGTGCCCAAAAGACAACTAAACATATATGTACATACACAAAATGTGCAGCAAATGTAGCATGAGTACGAAAATCAATGCGTACCCAGTAAGCATAAAATCTAACCTCGAAGAAGTAGTGACGAGTGGTCGACATCGACACTTACTAAAGGTCTAATAGAGCAATATAATAAAAGCGTGAGCATATATGAAGTACATATCAATAGTGGGGTAAATCTGCAAGGTTACTAATCTTCCAATTATTTCTTTTAAAGAATAAGATTCTAAATCATATATTATACATCAATGTCTTAGAAAACTGCCAAGTGTCAATACTAATTAAGTAAGAAATACCGTAAAATGACGGCTTCAGTGGAAGGTTTATCTATTACAAGGCTAACACATAAGGATTTACAATTTCTATTAACGGTCGAGTAATTTGCATAAAACTTCAAGTACGTGAAATTTCCGTCTTTTACTATTTCCTCTAACAATTCCAATATGATTCAAGTACATCAATTAATAAAGGATGCAAACATTACAAGTAATTCATGATTTGAGTCCTAAACTACTCGGATATAGCATAATTAGTAACTAAGCACGGATTCTTGTCACATCGTGCGTACGTAGCCCCCACAATTAGCAGGAAATATTAATTTAAATCACCTATGGGGTAAATTTCCTCTTACAAGGTTAGACAAGAGACTTACCTCGCTCCGAAGTTCCATCGCCGACTCCAACACCACTCAAGCACCTCAAACCAATGCTTGTCGATCCAAACCTATGCAAATAATGTGCAAATAAATCAATATGTGTTTTAATACCTATAACTATTCAATTTAAACAATTTCCAACTCCGCTCGAAAAGTTGGGAGTGGGGCCCACGTCTCGAAACCCGATGAAACTCACAAAATCCGACAACCCATCCAATTACGTGTTCAACCATACTAATTTCACTCAAATCCGACCCCAGATCGGTATTCAAAATTCGAACATTCGTTGTATGAAATTATAGAAACTTCCTTCGATTGCTCTTTAAGATTCGATAATCATACACAAAGAAAGAAGATTAATTCATGAAATATAATTACAAGGGAGTCAAGAACACTTACCCCAAGTTTTGTGGTGAAATTCTCTCAAAAGTCGCCCAAACCGAGCTCTAAAATCCGAAAATGGGTGAAATTATCGAACCTTCGAACTTAAAGGGTTCTGTCCAGTCATTTCTACTTCTGCGGACACAAGAGACGCTTCTGCGGAAGACCACTGTTAGCAGACCCTCGCACCTGCGAAAATTCTTCTGCTCCAATGCAATCGCAGGTGCGACGCACCCTAGCGCATTTGCGCACAATCCCGCACCTGCGGTCCTTACTTCGCTTCTGCGCACACACAGGTGCGCTGCCCCCTTCCGCTTCTACGACTTCACGCCCAGGATCCCCAAGCCTCTTCTGCGGACCTCACCTCGCTTCTGCGACCAAACCTCCGCAGAAGCAGTCACACCAGCTGCTGTCCAACTTCAGCATTTCCTATGTCCAAAAATAAATCAGTTAACCATCCGAAATTCATCCGAGGCCCTCTGGACCTTAACCAAATATACCAACATGTCCCAAAATATGATACTAACCTAGTCGAGCCTTCAATTCAAGCTTAATGAACTCTAGAACTTCAAACTTCTACATTCGACGCCGAAACCTATCAAATCAAGTCCAATTGACTTCAAATTTTGCACACAAGTCATAATTGACATTACGAACCTACTCCAACTTCCGGAATCGGAATCTGAACCCGATATAAAAAAGTCCAATCCCGGTCAAATTTCTCAAAATCATCCAAATTTCCAACTTTCCCCAATTGACGCCGAAATGACCTACATACCTCTAAATCAACGTCCGGACACACTCCTAAGACCAAAATCACCATAGGGAATTATTAGAACTTTCAAATCTCGATTTCGAGATCGTTTACTCAAAAGTCAAACCTTAGTCAATTCTCCCAACTTAAAGCTTCCGAAATTAGAATTTTCTTCCCAAATCAACTCTGAACTTCCCAAAATTGGATTCCGACCACACATACAAGTCATAATACCTGAAGGGATGCTACTCAAGGCCTCGAACCACCGAACGACACGCTAGAGATCAAAATGACCAGTCAAGTCGTTACATTCTCCCCCACTTAAACATACATTCGTCCTCGAACATGTCAAGAACTGCTCTGGAGTTGTCCAAAATTATTGTTTAACACCTTGTGCACCTACCCGTGCCATCACAATCCCAGTTTGGCACCTTAGCTCGAGCCGGACTGAAGGTCCTCCCTTTTTTTTCAATCAAAAAGACTTAAGAATCAAATTCCAACCTTCGAAATTCTTTGCAATACCCGATTCTAACATACATACACCGTATCAATCACTATACACTGTACTAAAACATGATTGTGCATGTCCTGAAATCACACCATGCACCACATAAGTCCGTTGCCCATAGTAACATCCCCCAACCATAATAGCTGAAATTTCACGAAGCTGACACCCTCAATACACCTCATAACACATATAAGCCCGGTTTCAATCCTCACAATACTGCCGTGACAGAGAAAAGATATAGAAACTCGTAACCACCTGCTGAATCAACAAGTCATTGCGTCTCTCCTTCTGACAAGGAATATTACCCCATCCTGAACTGAATAGCAATATTTGTTCTTTAATATACCTTATACAAATTTGATTGCACTGATATTAGGTCCAATGGTTTCGTCTCACCCAATATAAGCTACACAGGAAATAAGCCACCTCAAACACTGACCGAGATCTTGTATGATGCCAACAATGCTCCAACATGCTACAAACTCGAATGCGATACATAAGGAAAAGTGAGCTCTGGAATGGAACTTCCCAACCATCATAACGAATAAAATGGCTAGCAGACATTATGAGCCTTTCTCAGAGGTAAGAAACAGATACATAAAATAAATACAAGGAAACATGCTTAACATCTCACTATGGCGGCGTATAACCTGATCCAATGTAATATTGTTGCGGCATACAACCCGATCCACACAACATACCCGTGGCGGCGTGCCACCCGATCCGCACATAACAATCAAGAATAAAACACGCATCAAGCCGTAACGCTTATACTCACGAAATAGCGAATATAAAAAACAAGCACGCCCCGTGTGAAAGTTCAATCCTGGGGAGAAGGATAGCACCATACGCTACAAAACCTAAGCACAACTAAGAAGCAATATATGACACCGCAAGATACACGGGACCTCAACATATGTGCGGATATTTAAACTGTCTCACAACCTACATGGCACAATGGAGTATTACATGAAATAGCTGACGACGAAAATAACAGCCAATGTACAAAGACTCCTCCATAAGAAACGCTATGCTGAATGAACCCACCCAGTCTGGTGTAGAGCACACATCCACTTTGAGACCCATCCACGGGCCTCAAGCCAATTCAGATCATACCATACTAGGCAAATAACCTTTCTAGGATACACAATGACCTATTCATGACACATAAGAACAACCGCCAAATTCGGAACAACTCACACTGTCTACAACCCAAGGAATAGAACGCCTCTCAGGCATTAACTCTCACATTCACGATATTATCATAACCTCCATAATTGTTTTTAATCTTTAGCAATCAAATGACTAACATATCACACTTATACAGATTTCCCCGTGGGGTACACTCCCACAACCTTCGACTCAGGTAGCAAACTTCGCACATGCACACCACCAATCATTAAAATTCCTTAAATCAAATTAAGAATCCGCAATTCAATAACAAGGCCTCTTAAAAAGAACGCCGTCCTCAGGTGACACTAAAGAATGCCAGCTTACTCAGAACACCTGCTCATCCGAGCTCGCTACATTCTAATCAACACTGCACCGCAACTTTGATCTTCAGCTTCCAATTACTATGCCGCTCACTGCACCTATCATGCAGCTAGGCAAGAATACTAGAGTTCATCATAACTCTCGAACTACTAGTAGAATAACCTTTCATTGGCTAGAAACCTTTCACTTAGCTTATTTACGAATAACCAATGCAACACTCAACTGAATTTCCAAACCGCAGAAAAATACAAACCTCAAGTCATGACCTAAACTGTCATAACTCTTTCATAGTCCATTTACACTACAATGTCATTTGAATAAAATACCTCCCAAATCAATCAAGTTGTGGTGGCGCTCAAGCCCACGCGTACAACCACAAACCACATGTATAACTTCACGCTGAAGGAGCTGATCACTGCCACAACCATGCTGATTCAACCATTACTGACCGACCCAATTTCTTTAAATTTACTCTTAACTTGCCTTGGAGATAATAGGAACTCCATTCAAATATAACGAACTAAATTCGCACTCACACCGAGTGAAACGCATCACGAGACCACATCGTCTCAATACTTATGAATCATCTCATACCTTCATTATGTGCACAATGGCACCTCCAACTAGTATACCTATTCTATAAGTCTTCCCACAAATACGAAACTGTTTCTTCCTTTTCTCCAACACTGCACCGCTTATCCGGTGACAACATAGAACACTCCAAGTCCCGTTCGCAATCCACTACAAAACTCGATCCTTAACCACCCAACAGACCTGAAATCCTTAGGTAATGGACTTATTGAACTCACTGGACTATTGTTAAGAGTCACCCACTCTGACCCGGTATCGAATATAACCAAACTTCATTTCTCTGCTAGCACATGGATACCCTCTCAAAAAGCAACCGACTGAATTGTTTTCCTTGAACATTACATCCACAAGAAGCATAAATTCTGAGTCTTCCCAAATCATGCACCTCAATCGCTAAGGCGATGTATAACACCCATTCATCGAGTTACTTGTTCGAATTACCCCTGTCATTTTCTTTTCCTTAGTCATAATTAATCCTTCAGCACATTGATAACCATAAACTGCACAAGCAGATAACCACGCGATCCAATCGTAACTGGTGGGGCTCCCCCACTTAGCTTTAAGCTATAGTCACATAATGTTGAGCCCACAATGATTCCTTCTACTCGATTACAATGATCTCACACCGTTAACCCGCCAAATTTATCTAAGTTTTTTGTTAAATCTCTTCATGAACATTCTGAATCATCAGCCACAATCTCATATCCGACCTCTTTTCATGACATTGTATACGTCTGTTCCTTCCCCATTAACATCAACTCAGAGTGCAACAATATCATCCGAACTCAAGTCATATCACATTTTAAATGATACTCAAATATTCACACCCCTCTTCATCCCAAGCAAACTCCTTTCTGCCATATTCACTCTTTCTCCGTACGGTAACCGTCATTACAAGAAAATATGTATACCGAATCACCTTCCATCACGATTCCCAAACCGTTCTGCACTTTCTGAAGGTACGTGGCTATGATTACCATAGAATCCATATGCTACTCTGCCTCTCCCACTTCGGTCAAACCATCTCCTTTAAGGACCTTCATCACTTCCGCCTCTCCTACTTGACCTCCCAGTAATTCCATCATCGCAAAGCACCCCCCACATGTCCTTCCTCGTTCTTCGTTACCCAATTGTTGCATTGAATCAAAATTCATATTTGTAGCACCTAAGCTAACAAATTTCTATCAGCTCTAAATCAATTCAAATATCATCTCTCTCGAGCAATCAACATTAGAAACACCAAATCGATTCTGAACCGCTGCACACCACTATCTCTGACAGCCGCCCCTCAAGCACCATTTCACAACACCCTGCCCCGACGGCAAAATCAAGAAGACCATAGCACTAGTGAACCTTAATACATTCAAACAAGGACAATGACACCACATTATAGATAAAAATTCCACCACAATCAAAAATACCAAATCTCGTTACTCCATCAACCCAACCTGAACATTCGTAGTTCGATTGCCTTTCCTTTGCTGGAATTAAATATTGAACCTCTGAATCACGCACTGAGATAAATCTCCTTTAAAGTCATTCATTGGGTCGACACATAAATGAGCACCCTACCATTACACCAACACCGAGCGATAACAATACATAAACATCATAACAATTTGTGCATAACCTCAAAACCATAGGAAATATTGATACTGAGCTGATAGAAAAGAACATCGTTCCGTAATGTGACGATAATAGCCCATTCGAACACGCAGGGAAAAGTATCCTGCACCACCTCTGTAGTACCACTACAACTCTTCGTTTCCCAATTGGTACGAGCGCTCAAGATCGTATATGAATGAGTAGGAAGGAAATAAAGGCACAAGCCTCAATGGAATAAAACCACACGATGAGGAAATTAAGAAGGTAAGTGCTCCTAATAGCCCTATAGCTTATCGAAGATAAGTACAGACGTCTCCGTACCGATTTTCAAGACTCTACTAGACTTGATCATGTCTCGTGAGACCTAAGTGAACCTAACGCTCTGATACTATACTGTCACGACCCAAAATCCACTATGGGTCATGATGGCTCCTAACGCCGCCGTCAGGAAAGCCAATGGTGATTTACCAATTTAATTACCCATTTTAGTATTTTCGTAATCAATATTTTCCTTAATTAAACCGTACAAAATAGAATTTATGGAGTAAATGAAAGTATCTGCACGAACCACAATAATAAATAACCCGAAAGGACCCCCAAAACTCAGCGTCACAAGTGCATGAGCATCAATTAGGGAATATGATAAAATACAACATCTGTCTGTAATACAAATTAGACAAGAGAATATAAATAACTCTGATGGAGACTCTGTATGCTACAGATTCGTAACATGGAATGCAGCTCACCGTAAGTCATTGCGATAGTCGCGCCTCTGTGTCCAAAAGACAACTAGACATATATGTACATACACAAAATGTGCCGCAAATGTAGCATGAGTACATAAATCAACGCGTACCCAGTAAGTATCAAAACTAACCTCGAAGAAGTAGTGATGAGTGCTCGACATCGACACTTAATAAAGGTCCAATAGAGCAATATAATAAAAACGTGAGCATATATGAAGTACACAACAATAGTGGGGTAAATCTGTAAGGTTTATAATCTTCCAATTATTTCTTTTAAAGAATAAGTTTCTCAATCATATATTATACATCAATGTCTTAGAAAAATGCCAAGTGTCAATACTAATTAAGTAAGAAATATCGTAAAATGACAGCTTCAGTGGAATGTTTATCTATTACAAGGCTATCAGATAAGGATGTATAATTTCTATTAACGGTTGAGTAATTTGCACAAAAATTCAAGTATGTGAAATTTCGGTCTCTTACTATTTCCTCTAACAATTCCAATATGATTCAAGTACTTCAATTAATAAAGGATGCAAACATTACAAGTAATTCATGATTTGGATCTTAAACTACCCGGACATAGCATAATTAGTTGCTACGCACGGACTCTCGTGACCTTGTGCGTACGTAGCCCCTGCAGTTAGCAGCAAATATTAATTTAAATCACCTATGGGGTAAATTCCCTCTTACAAGGTTAGACAAGAGACTTACCTCGCTCCGAAGTTCCATAGCCGGCTCCAACGCCACTCTAGCACCTCAAACCAATGCTTGTCGATCCAAACCTATGCAAACAATGTGCAAATAAATCAATATGTGTTGTAATACCCATAACTATTCAATTTAAACAATTTCCAACTCCGCTCGAAAAGTTGGGAGTAGGGACCACGTCTGAAACCCGACGAAACTCACAAAATCCAACAACCCATCCAATTACGTGTTCAACCATACTAATTTCACTCAAATACGACCCCGAATCGGTATTCAACACTCGAAATTTCGTTGTATGAAATTATAGAAATTTCCTTCGATTCCTCTTGAAGATTCCATAATCATACAACAAAAAAGAAGATTAATTCATGAAATATAATTACAAGGAAGTCAAGAACACTTACCCCAAGTTGTGTGGTGAAATTCCTTTCAAAAGTTGCCCAAACCGAGCTCCAAAATCCGAAAATGGGTGAAATTATTGAACCCTCGAACTAAAATCTAGTCATTTCCGCTTCTGCCGACACAAGAGCTGCTTCTACGGAAGACCACTGTTAGAAGACCCTCGCACTTGTGGAAATGCTTCCGCTCATGTGCAACCGCAGGTGTGACACACCCTAGCGCATCTGCACACAATCTCGCACCTGCGCCCCTTACTTCGCTTCTGCACACACATAGGTGCGCTTCCCCCTTCTGCTTCTGCGACTTCACGCCCAGGCTGCCCAAGCCGCTTCTGCGGACCTTACCTCACTTCTGCGAGGTCGCTTGTATGACCAAACTTCCGTAGAAGCGGTCACCCCAGCTGCTGCGCAGCTTCAGCATTTGCTAAGTCCAAAAATAAATCTGTTAACCATCTGGAATTCACCCGAGGCCCTCAGGACCTTAATCAAATATACCAACACGTCCCAAAATATGATACTAACCTAGTCGAGCTTTCAAATCACATCAAACAATGCTTAAACCCCGAATCGCACTCCAATTCAAGCTTAATGAACTCTAGAACTTTAAACTTTTACATTCGACGTCGAAACCTACCAAATCAAGTTCGATTGACTTCAAATTTTGCACACAAGACATAATTGACATTACAGACATACTCTAACTTTCGGAATCGGAATCTGACCCAGATATAAAAAAGTCCACTCCCGGTCAAATTTCTCAAAATTATCCAAATTTCCAACTTTCGCCAATTGACGCCAAAATGACCTACTGACCTCCAAATCAACGTTACACACTCCTAAGACCAAAATCATCATACGGAACTATTCCCAGGCTCGGAATCCCAAATGGCCATCGATAACATCAAAATTCACTTCAAGCCAAACTTATGAAATCCTTAAACTTTCAAAATGTTAACTTTACATAATAAACGCCGAAATGCTCCCGGGTGATCCAATACTCAACCCGAACATACGCCCAAGTCTGAAATCATCATACGAACCTATTGGAACTTTTAAATCTCAATTCTGAGGTCGTTTACTCAAAAGTTAAACCTTAGTCAATTTTCCCAACTTAAAACTTTCGAAATTAGAATTTTCTTCCCAAATCAACTCCGAACTTCCCGAAATTCAATTCCGATCACACGTACAAGTCATAATACCTAAAGTGAAGCTACTCATTGCCTCGAACTACCGAACGATACGCTAGAGCTCAAAATAACCGGTCGGGTCGTTACAACATACGTTTTTGAAATGTCCTGAAAGTTTGAAGTATGAATCTAATATTAAGGACATAAATTTATAAAATATCCTTAACTTTTGGAAATCTCAGTTTATTGTCTAGATTTTCAGAAGTTTAGGACATTTTAGAAAAATGTGTCCTGAATAACATTTTCATCCTTCAACAATTCAGGACATTTATGAACATTATGTCTTGAAATTCTACAACAATCAATGTGTGTTGCTTTGTCTATTCCATCTTTGAAATGTGACTACCCTGCACTACCAACGAAGTTCTGGACGAAATCTGAAAAAATTATGGACAATTTAATCAACAATGGTAGTTTAAAACTGTATAAAATGGACAGATCAGTAGTTAACAGAAACTGGGCAGAACTTCTGAAAAAAATACTAGACAAAACTGCAATTGTGCACATTTGAGCTGTTGAGGCAAGTGCAGCTGTTAAACTCTTCAATTCAATCCACACGCGCTATCTCAATATCCTCCCAAAAAACTAGAAATCAGTAACTAATTTGGAACCTTGCTAACAACCTGAAATGTCTGCTCAAATTCTCTTCAGAAAGACAGCTAAACAGAGCAAAATTATTGCTCAAAAGTGCAGAATTTTGAGTTGTGCTAAATTCCTCCCAAATACTACAAGTTGAGCTAAAAAAGACTCAAAAGGTTCAGCTCAAAGATCATAAACCAGTTGTCAAAAATGCCGATCACAAAATAAGCAGAAATTTACCTAGACCGTAGCTACTCAACTGGGCAAATTGATCAGTTTCAGTAATTAAAAATTCAAAAAAGCTCACATTGACCAGCAACAATATATACAAACTGCTATTTGTCAAAGGTGCGACCATGAAATTTTGCTATGCAAACAAAATAAAGTGGCTTATGAATAATTTACAGGACATTTGAGAAATATACTACTAGAAATTACACTACAATTGACTTTCTATACAACTACACTACAACTCCTTCGGGTAAGAAGTTTCATTTTCACTATCATAGGCGTCATCGACTTTTTCTGGTGGTGTTTCATAAACAGAATTGCTTTTCCACTCTCCACGTGCCCAAAGATTTGCTGCAAGTTCTTTTCTGAAGTTTGATATGTCCTTAGGCTGGAATTTCTCCACATCTTTTCCCATCATCAACAACTCGACATACTTGATTAGGAATGCACCACAATCAGTCCTAAAAATATTTTAAGATAGGGAGTCAATTAAACAATATCTTGAATAAATAAATCTAAAGTACATATAAATTATATAGCAAATGACAAAACTTGCGATCCAGTTTGTTTCGGTGATCTTTGCCACTGAATATCAAATTTATTGAATGCATTTCCAAAAGACTTATGATTTTCTCAAACTGTGAGAACTTTAGCAAGTGGGGGATTATGCACGCATACATTTCAATATGTTTCAATCCATCCTCATATGGTTCACTATATATGGAATCGTACACATCAATCTTTTTCTCATTCAAGTCCAATACCCCCAAAAGGAAATGCGTCACATCATCATTATCTTCTTAAGGTAGCCGACATGGAAAAAAGATTTTATCAACCTCTGTCCAAGCAATTCCACATTTTTGATTGTCACCCTACACATATGGTGTGAGAAGCAATTGATTATCACCACACCAAAAACTCATTTGAAGCATCTTCATTGAATTCCATATACATAAGTAGTATATAGTTATCAAAAACTATATCTGTAGTTGTGCAACGAAATAGATGGGTGCAAGGGTGGTAGCACTCCTTATTTCTCAAATAATACAAGGCAATGTCAATATGCTTCATAAAAAGGCAAAAAAAAGAAAAAACATCCACCAGTCATAAATAATTTAAAAACAATAAATTAAGAAGATAGAAAAGAAATGCCTTGTAAATTATCAAACCTTATCATCAAGTACATAGCTACTATCTGAAAGCTCAAGGAAGAACATTTTGCTACTATTTTTTGATTGTACAATTTATATGGATTCTTTCTCACACCATTATCCTCATCATAAATATTAGTTTGTCCCTTGAAAATGTGAAATAATATCAAAGTTAGAAAGCTTATAAGTTAATCCTCAATTCCTAATTAGCAGTGCATAAGCTCATAAGTTAAGGACACTTGGTCCTGAACTTAGAGTTGGAAGTTCAAAAGTTAAGGACACTTGGTCCTGAACTTAGAGTTAGAAGTTTAGAAATTAAGGACAGGTAGTCCTTAACTTAGAGTAACAAGCTCATAAGTTAAGGACACTTAGTCCTGAACTTATAGTGGGAAGTTCAAAAGTTAAGGACACTTAGTCCTAAAGTTATAGTTGGAAGTTCAAAAGTTAAGGACACTTAGTCCTGAACTTTGAGTAACAAGCTCATAAGTTAAGGACACTTGGTCCTAAACTTAGTGTTGGAAGCTCATAAGTTAAAGACACTTGGTGCTGAACTTAGAGTTAGAAGTTCAAAAGTTAAGGACACTTGGTCCTGAACTTAGAATTGGAAGTTTAGAAATTAAGGACAGGTAGTCCTTAACTTAGAGTAACAATCTCGTAAGTTAAGGACACTTAGTCCTGAACTTATAGTTGGAAGCTCATAAATTATAGACACTTGGTCCTGAACTTAGAGCTTGTTACTCATAAGTTAAGGACACTTGGTCCTGAACTTAGAGTTGGAAGCTCATAAGTTAAGAACACTTAGTCCTTAATTAAAATTAGAAGTTCAAGACACAAATGTAAGCAATTAAAAAATAATGAATACATTTAGGGACTTACACGTTTTTGCGACCTTTCCTTTTCTCCTTGCCCAACCATCCAATGCATTTCTTCAATAACTTTTCATCATCATTGGCATAATGAAAAATACATGTACGAGTATATTTTGATTTTATCCAGCCCATATACTCGGCAGTATTTTCATTGTGCGCCATCGATGTTCCTCTTTTGTTTATTTGTTCAAAAGGAGATTGCAATTGCCAACTAAGCTTCTTATTCCTTTTCCATCTACCAAGCTCTTCTTAAACATTTCCTTCAATATCCATGGATAAACCTTCATCAATACTCGTTTGTGTAGTCGGAGGAGTGGGAGTAAGAATAGCAAACAATGGACCATCAAAACCAATATCATCTCTCTTCCTTTTTCTAGTATATTGGTTAACGACTGCATTTTTATTTTGCTCTGCAAGCAACACTACATATATATTAGTTTGCTGCAAGACCTCAATTCTAGGACAAATTGTCAAATAAAGAAACTAAAAATCAGGACATAACTTTTGAAATGTCCTGACAATTTGAAGTAGGAATCTAATATTAAGGACACAATTCTCCAAAATGTCCTTAACTTCTGGAATTTCACCTGAAGAACTGAACTTAATACCTGTGTTGGCGACCCTGTCTTATTGTATTTCTTTAACAGACAATGGAGCTGAGATATTGCTTATGCTTGTTCCATCCATTGCATTTTCTTTTTCTTGCAACTGTTCTCCATGTCCTTCGCTTGCAAGTTCACAAAATTCTTCAAATATTTACAAAAACTAACACAATTAGTACTTGTTACTAATCTTTGACTAAAACTAGCATGTATAAGATCAAACAAAACTCCGTCTAACCTTTTGCAACTGTCAAGATCATGCCAGTTAAATCATTATTTTGACTTCCAAAATTGTCTCTAATAGAGAGAGGTGTAGAGATATCATATGTTCCTTCTATACATCTGCAAATAATCTCACTTATGCTTGTTCCTTGGGTATTTTCTATGTCTTGAGATTGTCTTCCACTTCTCTCTTTTGAAATTTCCTCATCTTGATATTCCACTCCATCTTCATTTCTTTTAATTTGCTCTGCAAGCAAAACTACAATAATTAAGAAGGGGAAAATTTGCAAATCATGCAAGAATGCAGCCTTGTTGAGAGTAAACTAGGTACAAATTTCTGACTCTCAAATCCACTTGTGTAGAATTTCTGACTCTCAAATCCACACATAAAAATCTCAGTAGCAAGACAGATGAAAGAACATAATTATACTTCTACCACCATTTCTTTCTGTATCATATGTTAAAAATAATCTAATTTTTCAAAGAAAGAACTTAATACATATGAACTTAATACATATGTTTTCCACCCTATCTTCTATTATTTCTTTAAGAACTGACCAAGTTGAGATATAGTATGTTCCTTCGGCATATTTATCTTGAGATTTCACTCCATGTTCTTTCCTTGCAACTTCAGAAGATTCATTAATATTTACAATTAATCCTTGTTACTAATAGTTTATTAAAACTAACATGCATCAGATCATCAGAATTTCATCTAACCTTGATTAGCATCATTTTGATTTCCAAATTTTTCTTTAAGGGAGAGAGGTGTAAATAGATCACATGTTCCTTCTACACATTTTCATAGAATCTCACTTATACTTGTTCCCAATGGACTTTCTACATCCTGAGATTGCACTCCAGATTTACAAATTATTTATGTTACACTTCTCTCTTTTGGATTTTTTTGATCTTGACATTCTACTCCATCTTGAAATTACACTCCATCATAAGATTCTACACACATTTGTAAGCGTTAAACAATTAATATTTATTACACTATTGAATATAAATTTACAATGACAACAAAATCAAAAACTCTATCTAACCTTTACCAATTCCGATGCCCATATCAGTTTCATCTTCTAGATGTACATCTCTATAAAAGCTTTCATAACGATCTTCTAGATACACTTCTGTATCGTCATATTGATCATCAATTGCATCTTTGCTAATTGGAACAATAGGTTCTCTCTCTTTGTTCCTTTCACGAGTTTTCTCAAGAAGCTTCAATAAAGTATCATCCTTTGACTCTAGGTTTTTATTTAAAGCCTGTGAGATAGTATTTAAAATAAGAATCAGAATGTTAGCTACTTATAAGTTTAGTACACTTAGTCCATAACTTAGAGTTACAAGTTTAGAAAATAAGGACATGTAGTCCTGAACTTAGATTTACAAGTTCAAAAAATAAGGACATGTAGTCCTGAACTTAGAGTTACCAAGTCCAAAAATTAAGGACAGGTAATCCTAAACTTAAAGTTACAAGCTCAAAAATTAAGGACACTTAGTCCTTAACTTAGAGTTACTAGCACAGAAATTAAGAACATGTAGTCCTGAACTTAGAGTTACAAGTCCAGAAAATAAGGACATGTAGTCTTGAATTTAGAGTTACAAGTTTAGAAAATAACAACAAAAATCAAAAATGCGGAGAGGTTCTAGTCCGTAGGTTGGTTTGAGGCTTTTTTAGCAAAAAGTTGTAAAGTTGAAGGTTTGGAAGGTTGAGAGGTTTGACCGAAAGTTGACTTTATTGGTATCGGGTTCGGATTTTGGGTTCGGAAGTTGGAGTAGGTCCGTTGTGTTATTTGGGACTAGTGTGCAAAATTTGATGTCATTTGGAGTTGATTTGATATGGTTCAACATTGGTTTTAGAAGTTGAAAGTTCATTAGGCTTGAATTGATCTGCGATTCATGATTTTGGTGTTGTTTGGTGTGGTTTAAGGGTTCGAATGAGTTTGTATCGTGTTTTAGGACCTGTTGGTAGTTTGGATGGGGTATCGGGGGCCTCAGAAGCGATTCAGATGGTTGATGGAACATGTTTGCACTTAGAGGTAATGCTGATGGATTCAGGTCTGGTGTAACCGCACCTGCATAGATTTGGCCGCAGGTGTGAGACTGCAGAAGTGACCCAGTGGTCACAAAAAATGAGATTGACTAGGATTGGGGAAGTGCGTAGGTGCTAAGATTATTCCGCAGCTGCAAACTCGTTGGTGCGGGAAGCGCTGCGCAGAAGCAAAATTGAGTGTGGGCATGGATTTCCGCAGATGCAGACGTGGCAGCGTAGGTACGCATGTGCAGAAGCGCAGAAGTGACCGTAGAAGCGGATATTGGCTGGAAGGTCTAGGACCACAAATGCTGCCACTTTTCAACAGAAGCGGGACTGCATATGCGGTTAAGTGAGCCACAGGTGCGAAATCACTGGGCAGTGTATTAAAACAAAGGTTTTTGTTATTTTTCTCATTTTGGACTTGTTGAGCTTGGCTAAGGGCGATGTTTGAGAGGGTTTTGCTGCAATTGAGGAGGTAAGTGAAGATTAATCACTTTTATTGATAAGTATTGATTACCCATTGTTTATTACACATAGTTTATGTGAATTCGAAGTGAAATTTGGGGATTTTAGACTATGTTATTCGAGAGTGAGATTTGGTGAGTTGGGGGTCGATTTGTGGATGGAATTGGATGAAATTTGTATGGTTGGACTCATAATTGAATGGGTGTTCAAAATTTGTGAATTTTGTCAGATTCCAGGGTGCGGGCCCTAGATTGACTTTTAGGTTGACTTTTTATTTTTGATAAAGATCGAAACTTTATTGTTTGAAGTTGTTTCCTACAACATTATTTATTGATATTAAGTTGTTTGTGACTAGATTCGAGTCATTCGGAGGCCGAATCGTGAGGCGAGGGCTTGTTGGAGTATTGAGTTCTGCGCTTTGAGGTAAGTAACATTTTTAAACTTGGAATTGAGGGTATGTATCCCTAGGAAATATGTTATTTGTGATGTGTTTGGGTGATGCACATGCTAGGTGACAGGGGTGTGGGCGTGCATCGGGGAAATCATGTTCCAGGTTGACTATTGGATTATGTTGCTATCATGTCTTGTTTTATCCGTGCCTTTCCTACTACTTAGATTAATTGAGTCATGGTTCATGTTAGAAATAATATTTAGGCTATGTGGTTATTTGATTGAGACATGATGAGGCTATTTCTATTGTTTTGGGTTATCCAATTCAACTGTATTTTTATACTCAGTCTTGATTCTTCATTGGCATGTCTGTAATGACCCGGCCAGTCATTTTGAGTATTTTAACCCCGATACCCTATTTATTGCCTCCTTTGTGTTATATTGTGGTTACGTGACTTGCCGGGGTGTTTGGTTTTGGTTTCGGGTGAGTTTCAGAGTGGAATGGGACACATAGTCCCTAAGTCGGAGGTTTAAGTTGTAAGAGTTGAGCGTAGGTTGAATTTTGTGTAGACAAATCCGGAATGGAGTTTTGATAGTTCCAAAATAGATCTGTATGGTGATTTTAGACTTAGGAGCGTGTCCGGATGTGGATTTGGAAGTCCGTAGGTCGTTTTGGAGTGAATTGGCGAAACTTAGATAAATTAAGGTTTGGAAAGTTTGACCGGGAGTTAACTTTATTAATATCAGGGTCGGGTCCCGATTCCAGAAGTTGAAATAAGTCCGTAATATTATTTATGAATTGTGTGCAAAATTTGGAGTCAATCAGAGTTGTTTTGGTATTAGTCGGCATTGGTTTCGGAATTCAGAAGTTCATAGTTGCATAGGCTTGAATTTGGGTTGTAATTCGTAGAATCGATGTTGTTTGATGTGAAATATGGCCTCGAGTAGGTTCGTTATGTGTTTTGGAACTTGTTGGTATATTCGAACGGGGTCCCGAGGTACCCGGGGCCCTCGGGGGCTCCGGAGTCCCCGAGTGTGATTCGGATCGAATCCGGAACAAGTTTGGACTTATGAGATTGCTGAAGCACTGCTGCTTCTGGTGCAATCACGCATGCGCATTTTGGGATGCAGGAGCAACCCTCGAGCTGCAGAAGTGTGTTTGGTCATGGTCAACTGGGACAGCAGGTGCAGTCCATTCTCCGCAGGAGCGGACTCGTTGATGCGATGGGTGCATCGCAGAAGCGGAGAAGGGCAGGGATGCCTTGGATCGCAGAAGCAGACAACGCCCACAGAAACGCTTGCACACAAGCGAATAGAGGTCCGCATGTATGGGATTTCTAGGCTTAAGTGAAATCCCCACTTGCAATGGTTTTTTCGCATGTACGGCATCGTAAAAGCGACAAAATGCCGCAGAAGCGGAAGTCGCTGGGCAGAAATAAGAAAATTTGAGGGTTTGATTCATAATCCATTTTTGGACTTAGAAAGCTCGGTGGGAGGCAACCTTTTGAGGGTTCTTTAAGGAAAACTTTGGGGTAAGGAATCCTAACTCGATTTTGGTTAATTTACATGAATCTATTGATAATTTCATCATTTAATTTGTGGTTTGAGTTGGAAAATTTGGGAAACAATGGTAGAAACTTCCTAGACTAAATTTTTGAGTTTTTAAAGGCTAATTGAGGTCAAATTAGAGTAATTCCTGTATGGTTGGAATCGTTATCGAATGGGTGTTCGGGTTTTGTAATTTTGGTCGAGTTCCGAGACGCGGGCTCGGGTTGACTTTTTAATTCTTTGCAAAGATCGTAATTTCATTGTTTGAATTAGTTTCCTATAGTTTATTTATAGTATAAAGTTATTTTGTCTAGATTCGAGCCGTTCAGAGTTGGATAATCGAGGTAAAGGCCTACTAATGTATTGAGTTAGCGGGATTTGAGGTAAGTGACTTGCCTAACTTTATATGAGAGAATTGTCCCTTAGGATTTGTGTTGGTTGTGATAATTGTGATATGTGAAAGCCATGTAGGCAAGGTGATGAGTGTGTACACGGTTTAAATGTGAAAATTATCGGTTTTAGCTATGTAGGTTCCTTTCATGCCGTAATTGAGTTACCTTAACATGTTATAGTCATCATTTCTAGTCTATTTTCACATGTCTACTTGTCTTATTCTCTTACATGCTAATTTCCTTACATGTTTAATTGAAGTACTTGTTTCCTTTATCCCATATTCATTATTTGATCGTTGAACTCTCTACTTGAAGTTGTTAAATCGTGGAGTATCTTGTTGTTGAAATTGGTATTGAGATATAAATGCCATGATTCACATTAAGGCAAAGTGTTAAGCTGTGAAATACCATTTCGTTGAGTTGTTCATTTCGGTTGTTATTGTTGAGACTCTTATGTACATTGTGGTTAAGTCTTGGGCTCTTTACTGTGAAAATACTGTTATTGTTTGGTTTCTTTGGCAAGTTGTGATATTGGGCAGTTGAGGTGTGATTTGTGATACATTGTGATATTGATACGCATGCGGTGGTATAAGGTTTTGGAGTTGAAATGCATGAGGTGAGATAAGGTAGGTTTGATACGCGTGGCTAGTAGTGGAACTACTAGAAGTTATGCGGTGTGATAAGGTGGGTACCGTTGTGGTGTACACATGCTATGCTTCTGCGCATCCTTTTGTGCAGATCAAGGTACCTCATATCAATCCCAACACCAGTAAGCTGAGTTCGCATTTGGAGACTTCAAGGTACACCTGTCCGCGTCCGCAGGCCTCGGAGTCACCTTCTATCCATTTGTATATTTTTCCTCCTTTACTAGATACAGTTGTATAGGGATGAATTTGATATTGGCATAGATCTTGTGACTTGTATTACGCCGGGTTTTGGGCTATTGTATATACATGGAGCTGTGGAGGTTTTTCCTTATATTAGTTGTTGGGTTTTGAGATTTTTAAATTATTGTTTCAGTTATTTTCGCATGTTTGTTAGGCTTACCTAGTCTCAAAGACTAGGTGCCATCATGACATCTTACAGAGGGAAATTGCGGCCGTGACAAGTTGGTATCTGAACTCTAGGTTCATAGGTGTTACGAGTCACAAGCAGGTTTAGTAGAGTCTCGCGGATTGGTATAGAGACGTCTGTACTTATATTCGGGAGGCTATGGAACTGTTAGGAAAAGCTCCACTTCTTTGATTCCTTATCGTGCGAAATTGTTGACTTCAAAATTCTAAATCTCTATCTTTCTATTCTCTCACAGATGGTGAGGACACGAACAACTGGATCGGATGATCAAACACCTGTGCCCCCTACTAGAGCCACGAGAGGCCAGGGCCGGGGTAGAGGCCAAGGACGGGCACGTGGTGTAGCCAGAGCACCAGCCCGAGCTGATACAGAGGAGCCACCAGTAGCTCCAGTTGGAGGATAGACATCAAATGCGCCTGTTACTACCCCAGCACTTCAGGAGACCCTCACCCATGTTTTGAGCATGTTCAGCACTCTGGCTCAGGCATGGTCTATTTCACATGCCCCTGGCACATCTCAGGCCAAGGGAGGTGCACAAACTCCCGCAGCCCATACCCCAGAGTAGAGGGTCTAGGTTGATCAGGTCCCAGAGGTCATACTAGTGCAGCTAGTCGCCCCAGTTCAACTCGAGATTAGGGCAATAACTTTTGAAGGGGAGCAGCTCAGCCTCGAGAGGTACAAGAAGTACCACCCTCCTACTTTCAGTGGTTTGGATTCAAAGAATGCCCAGGGTTTTCTTGAGGAGTGCCACCTTATCCTCCGTACTATGGGTGTTGTGGAGTCGAGTGAGGTTGATTTCACTATGTTCCAGCTTAAGGGTGCGGCTTATTAGTGGTGGCAAGCATATAAGTTGGGTAGTCAGGCCGAGGCAGCTTCACTCACGTGGGATTAATTCTCAGAGATATTTATAAGGGAGTTTGTTCCCTAGAGCCTTAGGGATGCATGGCGCGCAGAGTTTGAGCAGTTGCGCCAGAGTTTTATGACCGTATCAGAGTATGCAGTTCGGTTCAGTGATATGTCTAGGCATAGACTAGCCTTTGATGTTACTGTCAGAGAGCGAGTTTGTCTATTTATCAAGGGGCTCAACCCTAGTATCAGATTCAGCATGGACTGAGAACTGGAGATAGACATCCCATACCAGCAGGTAGTGGAGATCCCTAGGAGGTTGGAGCGTATGTGGGCCTAGGATAGAGAAGAGAGGGAGGCTAAGAGGCCTCGAGATTATGGCACATATAGTGGTGCCCGTGCCCTAATTACAGCCCGTCATGGTAGGGGCTATGTGAGCCGCCCTGTTCATTTAGTAGTTCCAGCTTCCGGTGGTATTCAGGCCACTCCTAGGCCTCAGGTTCCCCATTATGCACCGCCATTGTCTAGTGCACCTCCTGCACGGGGTGCTTTCAGCGGTCAGTCCAGCTGACCAGGCCCAAGCCAGTCCCACCTACCACGTCCTCCGAGAGCTTGCTTTGAGTATGGGTACACTAGTCATATGGTGAGGGACTTCTCCAGATTCAGGAGTGGTGCACCTACAAAGACTACTCATGCCCCACGTATTCCACAAGTCTCTCAGGCTTCTCAAGCCGTGGTTACCGCACCAGTTGTCACTCCATCTGCACAGCCAGCTAGAGGTGGAGGATGGGAAGGTAGAGGTCGCCCTAAAGGGGGAGGCTAAGCTAGGTATTATGCTCTTCCTGCTAGGACGGAGGCGGTTTCATCTGACTCACTTATCATGGGTATTGTTCCAGTTTGTCATAGAGATGAATCAGTCTTATTTGATCCAGGCTCCACTTATTCCTATGTATCATATTATTTTGCTCCGTATTTGGGTATATTCCATGATTCTTTGAGTTCTCTTGTCTATGTGTCCACACATGTGGGAGATTCACTTGTTGTTGACCATGTGTATCGGTCATGCTTAGTTGTTCTTGGTGGTTTTGAGACCAGAGCCAACCTATTGTTGCTCAGTATGGTAGAATTTGATGTTATCTTGGGTATGGACTGGTTATCTCCCTATCATGCTATCCTTGATTATCACGCCAAGACGGTGATGTTGTCTATTCCAGGTTTTCCGCGGTTGGAGTGGAGAGGTACTTTAGATTATGTTCCTAGTAGGGTAGTGTCTTTCATTAAGGCACATCAGATGGTTGTAAAGGGGTGCGATGTGTATCTAGCATATGCGAGAGATATCCCTATCATGCTATCCTTGATTATCACGCCAAGACGGTGATGTTGTCTATTCCAGGTTTTCCGCGGTTGGAGTGGAGAGGTACTTTAGATTATGTTCCTAGTAGGGTAGTGTCTTTCATTAAGGCACATCAGATGGTTGTAAAGGGGTGCGATGTGTATCTAGCATATGCGAGAGATATCAGTGTTGATACTCCTACCGTTGAGTCAATTCTCGCAGTGAGGGATTATCCAAATGTTTTTTCGGCAGATCTTCAGGGCATGCCGCCCGACAGGGATATCAATTTTGGTATCGATTTGTTACCAGGAACTTAGCCCATTTCTATTCTACCATATCATATGGTCCCAGCAAAGTTGAAGGAGTTAAAGGAGCAGTTGCAAGAGTTGCTTGATAAGGGCTTCATTCGGCCCAGTGCGTCGCCCTAGGGTGCTCCAGTCTTGTTTGTAAAGAAGAAGGATGGTTCTATGCATATGTGTATTGACTATCGACAGTTGAACAAGGTTACAAAGAAGAACAGGTATCCATTTCCACGCATTGATGACCTATTTGATCAGTTACAGGGTGCCAAAGTATTCTCAAAGATTGATTTGCGGTCAGGCTATCATCAGCTGAAGATTCAGGATCCGAATATATCGAAGACTGCCTTGAGGACTCGGTATGGTCATTACGAGTTCCTTGTGATGTCATTGGGTTGACCAACTCCCCAGCAACATTTATGCACTTGATGAATAGTGTATTCCAGCGCTATCTTAACTCATTCATCATTGTGTTTATTGACGATATCTTGGTGTACTCCTGGAGCCGCGAGGATCATGAGTAGCACCTGAGGAGCGTGCTTCAGACCTTGAGAGAAAAGAAGTTGTATGCAAAATTGTAAGGCCCCATAAATATTTCACCTAAAACCCGGGGTTTCGTAATGCCTAGGTAGACTTATGCGTTGTTGATTGTAGAGATTCTTCGCGGTGAGATGGCTTGCCATGGTTCAGACTTTTTGGGTTGAACAGTGCATTGGGGAGTTGAAGAATATTTTTATTAGTGTGGGGTATTTTGGCCGTCTATTCTATGGTCGTAGAACTGGTCTGCGGACCACATATTGGCTGTAGACTGAAGCAGAGAGCTGGATAAAATTTTGGACCATTATGCGGTCCATTTTGTTGCCGCATAATCGTTTTGCAGACCACATAACCCATCGCAGACCCAGCATGAAAATTTCTGGAGGGAAGTTCTGCGGTGCATTATGCGACCGCAGAACAAGTCTGTGGACTGCAGAACAAGTCTGCGGACTGCAGACTCGTCGCAGGGTAGGGCAAACTTGCCCAGTTCTGGAGGGCCATTATGCGGCCCATTTTGCAGATCGCAGAAGCATTATGCAGTCACATATGTGACCGAAGATCTGTCACAGGGCTTCATTATTCTAATTTTATAACCCGACCCCCATTTCGTGTATCTAGCCTAAGGGTTCATTTTTGGGGGATCACTTGTCATTTTAGAGAGAGGAGAGAACTATTCTAAAGAGAGGAAAGGGAGGGTTAAGGATTTTACTACTCTACCTTGATAGAACCTTAGGATTTCATCCAAAGAAACTTGCCAGGGTTTCAAAGTTGTATGAATTTCTTTTCCCAATTCTTCAATTTCGGGTTTGGGGTTGATTATGGGTGATAAAGGTAGATTAATCATATGCATGAGCTAATAGGGATTGCGGGGAAGTTGTTGAACAATCTTGGGTGGTTTTGTGGTTGAATTGGTTGAGGGAAAGGTTGGGTCATAGTTGTAACAACCTTTGTCATATAAATGTCTCTAATCGTGCTTGTAATTCTCCCCTCCTCTATAGATTTGCATCATTAGGAGTGTTGGGACATTATAGTTGCATTACGAAAAGCTCTTTCGAGGTATCTCTTAGAATTAAACCCCACAATACCCTTGTAAATCCCGTGATGACTAGTATAAATTGATTATTCCAAATATGACTTGTGTCAAAATAAATATGCATTCAATATGTATTCCAAAGATCCTTGTTATTTTGAGAATGTGGTTTAAGTATGGGTGGTGTGTTATTATGTTATGAGTTAAAAACGTGATTGTAATGAAAGCTATCATGTCAAATTGTGTAAGAAATCACATGTGCCTAAGACCCCAAATTGCTCAAATATGTGTTTAAAGTCTAACTTTGAAAGGCCTTGTTGTTGATTATCCATAATGATATTTGAAAGTAAAAGAAGAGAACATGAAATGTGTTGTGTAGACAATGTGCCACGAATAATGTTGCGTCATGGCCTTTGGTGCCAGTGTAATGAATGATATGCAAAGGATTACGAAATAAGTGGTAAATCATTTTTTTTTATAGTAAATGCTTTGGGAATATCGATTAGCCACCGAGCAAGTGTAGGTCAAAATAACCTAACCCCGAAACTATACGTGCCGGTGTAGGAGTGATTGAGGGGTAAATCTCTGAGTTAATGTGATGAGATAGTTTCCCCTTATACAGGATGAGATTGGTGTGTTGATATATTTACCCCTAAATGGGATGCGATTATTGCTAGCAAGATGTGATGTGATGTCGACCCACATGGCATTGTGGTGAGACAGCTTAGCAA
Organism: Nicotiana otophora; assembly: GCA_000715115.1. NCBI lineage: Eukaryota > Viridiplantae > Streptophyta > Magnoliopsida > Solanales > Solanaceae > Nicotiana > Nicotiana otophora. The sequence continues at coordinate 74,157 of AWOL01S0097087.1, forward strand.
ATCAGGCTGAGATCGGACGCCATGCTGCGTACATGGTGGTATTGTGAGTGTATGTCTTAGGGTGAGACGGCTTAGCTGGTCGGGCTAATATCAGACTCCATGCTAAATCACAGTGGTGTATCGGTGCTAAAGATCTCCCAATTTAATTACTGAAATTTACTTGAAATTATCCTTTCCCCTAACTTGACACCTTGTTATTGTTTGAGTCTATTATTGATTTCTTGTTTTATTCTCCGTTTACTGTTACTCGTTCTATTGAGAGGGTGTTTAGTTTTAAATACTAGTACTATTCTATATGTACTAAGTGAGCCCCATTTCATTTCGGGGTCCTGTATTTCTATCCTTTGTATATAGCATTTTGAGGTATAGCCGGGGCCTTGTTGTTGGAACTGTCATAACACTCTTTTGTTCTTAGTAGAGGCTACGTAGACATAGTGTGGGTTACACATGTTTTTGGGAAGGTTAACTAAAAATGCTGTAATCATATCATTTGTTCCACTTTAACTATGGTTGTACTATGTTCTATTTCAATGACTTGTTGATGACGTAACTAATGAAAATGAACTGGTGTTATTCACATGACCACCTATAATATAATTAACAAAATGTATTCTTCTCTTTATTCATGGGTGAGTTGGGTAGATGACACTGTGCAAGCTTGCTTGATCGGGGTAACTCTGTTGAGCACCAATCGCGCTCCCTGAGGTCGGGGCATGACAAAAATTTTCAAAGTGTGAATTTTGGCTTAATTCGGTGGCATTTTTGGGTCATGTAGTGTCAAGTGAGGGGATCAAGGTAGATCTGAAGAAGATTGAAGCACTACATAGTTGGCCCAGACCGTCTTCAGCTACTGAGATTTGGAGTTTTCTTGCTTTGGTAGGGTATTACCGTCGATTCGTAAAGGGTTTCTTATCTATTGCTACACCCATGACCAGAATGACCCAGAAGGGTGATCTATTCAGGTGGATCGAGGAGTGTGAGGCGAGCTTTCAAAAGCTCAAGAGTTCTTTGACTACAGCCCCAGTGTTGGTGTTGCCTACAGGTTTGGGGTCTTATACCATATACTGCGATGTGTTACGTATTGGTCTCGGTGCGGTGTTGATGCAGGACAGTAGGGTGATTGTCTATACGTCTAGACAAGTGAAGGTGCATGAGAAGAACTATCCTATCCACGACCTTGAGTTAGCAGCTATTGTTCATGCCTTGAAGATTTGGCGGCACCATTTGTATGGTGTCTATTGTGAGGTCTATACTGACCATCGGAGTCTACAACATCTGTTCAAATAGAAGGATCTTAACTTGCATCAACGGAGGTGGTTAGAGTTTCTAAATGACTATGATATCACCATACTATATCATCCTGGGAAGGCCAATATGGTGGACGATGCCTTGAGTCGTAAGGCGGAGAGCTTGGGGAGCTTAGCATATCTATCGGCAGTAGAGAGGCCATTAGCCTTGGATGTTTAGGCCTTGGTCAACCAGTTTGTTAGATTGGATGTTTCAGAGCCGAGTCAAGTTTTGACATGTGTGGTTTCTCAGTCTTCTCTATATGATCATATCAGAGAGCGTCAGTATGACGAAAACCATTTGCTAATCCTTAGAACGGTTCAGCACGACGATGCCAAAGATATGGGATGGCGGTGTATTATAGATGCATGGCAGGCTATGTGTGCCCAATGTAGATGGTTTGCGTGAGTTGATTCTTCAGGAGGCCCACAATTTGTGGTACTCCATTCATCTGAGTGTCGCCAAGATGTATCAGGACTTGAGGTAGCACTATTGGTGGAGGAGAATGAAGAAGGACATAGTGGAGTATGTAGCTCAGTGCCTAAATTGTCTGCAGGTGAAGTATGAGCATCATCGACCAGGTGGATTGCTTCAGAGGTTAAAGATTCTAGAGTGTAAGTGGGAGCGGGTTACTGTAGATTTTGTTGTTGGACTCCCACAGACTCAGAGGACATTCGATGCAGTATGGGTGATTGTGGATAGGTTGACCAAGTCGGCTCATTTCATTCCAGTGGTGACTGCCTATTCTTCAGAGCATCTGGCTCAGGTTTATATTCACGAGATTGTCAGATTTCATGGCGTGCCGGTATCCATTATATCTTACCAGGGTACACAATTTACATCGCAGTTATAGAGAGCCGTACAGTGTGAGTTAGGCACACAGGTTGAGTTGAGTACAACATTTCACCCTTAGGCGGACGGTTATTCTGAGCGCACTATTTACATATTGGAAGATATGCTTCATGCGTGTGTGATGGAGTTTGGGGGTTCTTGGGATCAGTTCTTGTCACTTGAGGAGTTTGCCTACAATAACAGCTACTAGTCGAGTAATCAGATAGCTCCGTATGAGGCTTTGTATGGGATATGGTGTCGGTCTCCGGTGTGTTGGTTTGAGTCCGCCGAGGCTAGGCTATTGGGTACAGACATGGTTCAGGATGCTTTGGAAAAGGTTAAATTGATTCAAGATTGGCTTCGTACGGCCCAATCTTAACAGAAGAGTTATGCGGATCGAAAGGTTTGCGACGTTGCTGTTACGAACCAAAATTCAACTAGTCGTGATGGCACCTAACCCAACCCGTTAGGTAAGACAATTATCAACTATCTAATTCCAATGAAATTAATAAGGAAATTAATTAAAAGAAAATATATGAAATAATACATTTCCCCAAGAACTGGCAGTACAAATTATGAGCTTCTAAGAATAGAGTATACAAAGCTGGTATGAAGTAAATATATCTTCTGTTTCAAGAGTACATAAACAGAGTTTTATGAATCTAAGGCTACTATGAACAAGAGGCAGCTACAACCGGGTCGAGGTTACATCATCTGATCTAGCTCCTAACGAACACAGCAATATCAGCAGCCAACATCTGCAAGCAAGGTGCAGAAGTGTAGTATGAGTACAACCGACCCCATGTACTCAATAAGGAACAAACCTAACCTTAGGTTGAAAGTAGTGATGAGCTTGTACCAAGGTCAGTGTTCAACTCCCATAACCAATAGCAATTCATAACAACATAAAACAAGTAATGCAAAATGTAACTCAGAGATAAATGTTTAGCTTAAATCATGATTTCTGAAAATAGTTCTGCTTTCAAGTACATCGGTGAAAACCCAAATCGTTTACCGAGTTACCAAAAATATAAATAAGTTTGATAACAATAATTTACCCAAAAATCCTTTCAATGATAATTAAGATGTCTCATTTTCTTTCTAGATAACTAGTGTAAAACAAATGCATCACTATGCCCATATGTCAACATGTGTGAGAAGTCATGGATGATGTGATACCGTACATCATGAGGAAAATACATCTCTATGCATGTATGTCATGTGTGCATGTCAATGCAATATATTTCAAAGATGAACTCATGTACTCACAATCTCAAAGTACTCAATCTCACTTTCTCATACATTCCATTCATCATGCCCAATCACTCGGTACTGTATATGGCCAATTCGGCCCAGGGAAGATCCATCCCGAAATATACACATCAACTGACCATCAGTCACATACTACTAAGTAGGGCCAATCCAGCCCGTGGAGAAGATCTATCTCTAGGTATATAATACTTCAGACAAGATCCATGTCCAGGAAAGATCCATCCCTCAATAATATCAACCACACTCACTGAGGGTGTACAGACTCCGTAGGGGATCCTTCAGGCCAAGCTCTATAAGCCGCACAGACAACTCACGTGCTGCATAGACAACTCACGTGCTATAGTATCAATATCTGGATCCGCACTGACAACTCACGTGCTATGTAAAGCCTATAAGGCCTGCTGCAGGCAGCAGTCCCGATCCACATAATAATAATAATAATATATATAAAGCCAATATGACCTGCTGTGGCGTGCAACCCGATTCCATAATTATCCTCACAATCAGGCTCTCAGCCTCACTCAGTCATCAATCTCTCCAGTATCTCGGGCTCACAATGTCATGAAACTAGCCCAAAATGATGACATGATGTATCAATAAATAACAATAGAGACTGAGATATGATATGCAATGGAAGGAATATGACTGAGTATGAAACTTCAATTTAAACAAATAATTCACAGAAATATGACCTCTGTGGGTCTCAATAATACTGGCACATGGCCTCAGCATGATTTTTTAAAATATGATTCTCAGCTCAATTTCTTTAACACATAAAACTGCATAGAAAATGCCAAGATTATTTGACCACAAAATTTCACGGAAATAATTACGTCACAATTTCTGTGGTGCACGCTCACACGCCAGTCACCTAACATTTGCGTCACCTTCAAACAATTCACATAATACTTATATTCAGGGTTTATACCCTCAGCTCCAAAATTAGAAGAGTTACTTACCTCGAACAAGATGAATCCAATGTCGAGCAAGCTAAACAATGCTCCAAAAATTCCATTCTGCGCGTATCAACTTCCGAACGGCTCGAATCTAGCTACAATAAATTTTATTCAGTCCACAAAATTATAGGAATTAATTCCATATCAAAATACTAATATTTTTCCACAAAATCCAAAATTTAACTCAAAAGTTGTCTGTGGGGCCCACATCTCGGAACCCGAGAAAAGTTATAAAATTCGAAATCCCATTCAACCACGAGTCTAACCATATCAATTTTACCAAAATCCGACCTCAACTCGACACTTAAATCTTCAAATTAAACCAAGAGGGTTTTCTAAAGTTTTCAACTTAATTCATCCATTAAATGATGGATTCAAAGGCATAATCATGGAAATTAATCAAAATTGAATAAGAATAATTTACCCCAAACACCCACGCAAGAATCTCTCCAAAAATCGCCTTCTACCGAGCTCCCAATTTGATTTTGTGTTATGAATTCTAAACCCCCATTTTGGAACTTTTAATTCTGCCTAGAAATGCCTTCATCGCGTTCCCGACCATAGCTTCGTGTTCGCGAAGCACAAAAATGTGCTGCCAAGATTCCGTCTTTGCGTTCGCAATATCCTCATCGCATTCGCGATGCCTTCCGACCTCTGCCCTTCGCGTTCGCGAGACACGAATCGTGTTCGCGAAGGCTTAACGCCAGGCAGGCCCCCAATTCCCTTTCCTCTTCGCGTTCGCGATGGGCAAATCCTAGCAGTCCAAAATTCTTCTTCGCGAATGCGTGAGACCCTTTGCGTTCGCGAAGAACAACACCAGACACCAGTTCCAAAACAAGGAAGAATGATCTGCAACCATCCCCGAATTCACCCGAGCCCCCCGGGACCTCAACCAAACATAACATCAAGTCCCAAAACATCATAAAAACTTAGTAGAACCCTAAAATCACCTCAAACAACACTAAAACCATGAATCATACCCCAATGCAAGCCTAATGAACTTTGAAATTTCAAATTTCGACAAACGACGCCGGAACCTATCAAATCAAGTCCGATTGACCTCAAATTTTGCACATAAGTTATAAATGACATAACAGGCCTATTAAAATTTCCAGAATCAAATTCTGACCACGATATCAAAAAGTCAATCCCCCGTTTAAACTTTTCAAAAATTCAACTTTCGCCATTTCAAGTGTAATTCCACTATGGACCTCCAAATAATTTTCCGGACACGCTTCTAAGTCCAAAATCACCATACGGAGCTAGTGAAATCATCCGAATTCGAATTCGAGGTCGTTTACATAGATCCATGTCCAGGGAAGATCCATCCCTCAATAATATCAACCACGTTCACTGAGGGTATACAGACTCCGGAGGGGCTCCTTCAGCCCAAGCGCTATAAACCGCACGGACAACTCACGTGCTGCACGGACAACTCACGTGCTATAGTATCAATATCTGGATCCGCATTGACAACTAACGTGCTATATTTAGCCTATAAGGCCTGCTGCAGGCTGCAACCCCATTCCACATAATAATAATAATATATATAAAGCCAATATGGCCTGCTGCGGCGTGCAACCCAATCCCATAATTATCCTCATAATCAGGCTCTCAGCCTCACTCAGTCATCAATCTCTCCAGTCTCTCGAGCTCGCAATGTCATGAAACTAGCCCAAAATGATGATATGATGCATCAATAAATAACAATAGAGATTGAGATATGATATGCAATGGAAGGAATATGACTGACTATGAAATTTCAATTTAAACAAATAATTCACAGCAATATGACCTTTATGAGTCTCAATAATACTGGCACTTGGCCTCAACATGATTTTTTTTAATATGATTCTCAGCTCAATTTCTTTAATACTTAAAACTGCATAGAAAATTCCAAGATTTTTTGATTACAAAATTCCACGGAAATAATTACGTCACAATTCCTATCGTGCACGCCCACACGCCCGTCACCTAGCATGTGCGTCACCATCAAACAATTCACATAACACGTATATTCAGGGTTTATACCCTCAGCTCCAAGATTAGAAGAGTTACTTATCTCGAACAAGACGAATCCAATGTCGAGCAAGCTAAACAATGCTCCAAAAATTCCATTCTGCACGTATCAACTTCCGAGCGGCTCGAATCTAGTAACAATTAATTTGATTGAGTCCACAAAATTATAGGAATTAATTCCATATCAAAATACTAATATTTTCCCACAAAATCCAAAATTTAACTCAAAAGTTGTCTGTGGGGCCCACATCTCGGAACCCGAGAAAAGTTATAAAATTCGAAATCCCATTCAACCACGAGTCTAACCATATCAATTTTACCAAAATCCGACCTCAACTCGACACTTAAATCTTCAAATTAAACCAAGAGGGTTTTCTAAAGTTTTCAACTTAATTCATCCATTAAATGATGGATTCAAAGGCATAATCATGCAAATTAATCAAAACTGGATAAGAATCACTTCCCCAAATACCCACGCAAGAATCTCTCCAAATATCGCCTTCTACCGAGCTCCCAATTTGATGTTGTGTTATGAATTCAAAACCGCCGTTTTGGAACTTTTAATTCTGCCCAGAAATGCCTTCATTACGTTTGCGAGCATAGCTTCGCGTTCGCGAAGCACAAAAATGTGCTGCCAAGATTCCTTCTTCGCGTTCGCAATATCCTCATAGCGTTCGCGATGTCTTCCAACCTCTGCCCTTTGCATTCGCGAGACATGAGCCGCGTTCGCGAAGGCTTAACGCTAGGCAGGCCCCCAACTCCCTTTCCTCTTCGCGTTCACGTCTCCTTCATCACATTCGCGATGGGCAAATCACACTCTCCAAAATCCTTCTTCGTGAACGCGTGAGACCCTTCGCGTTCACGAAAAACAACACTAGAGACCAGTTCTAGCAGTTGCAAAACAAGGAAAAATGATCTGAAACCATCCCTGAACTCACCCGAGCCCCTCGAGACCTCAACCAAACATACCATCAAGTCCCAAAATATCATACGAACTTAGTCGAACCCTAAAATCACCTCAAACAACACTAAAACCATGAATCATATCCTAATTCAAGCCTAATGAACTTTGAAATTCAAATTTCAACAAAAGACGCCGGAACCTATCAAATCAAGTCCGATTGACCTCAAATTTTACACACAAGTCATAAATGATATAACAAACCTTTTAAAATTTCCAGAATCAAATTCCGACCCTGATATCAAAAAATCAACCCCACGGTCAAACTTCCCAAAAATTCAACTTTCGCCATTTCAAGCCTAATTCCACTACGGACCTCCAAATAATTTTCCGGACACGCTCCTAAGTCCAAAATTACCATACGGAGCTAGTGAAATCATCAGAATTAGAATCCGAGGTCGTTTACACATAGATAAACATTCGTCAACTTTTCTAACTTAAGCTTTCCATTTAAGAGACTAAGTGTCTTATTTCACTCTCAATTCTCTCCGGACCCAAACTAACTAACCCGATAAGTCATACAACATCTATAACGCACAAACGAAGCAGTAAATGGGGGAACTGGGCTGTAATGCTCAAAATGACCGGTCGGGTCGTTACATTCTCCCCCACTTAAACATATGTTCTTCCTCGAACGTGTCAAGAGTTGTTTCCAGGCCATCAAATCACTATTCCATATTACCACGCACGTACCTGGGGGTGATCCCACGTCACCCTATTCTATATAGGCTTGACAACACAATACAACTAAAAATCATTAATTTAACATTAACCCATAAACCTTGGAATTTAAATTCCCAACATTCAGAATTTCTTACAAGGCCCAAATCTCACAGTTACACACTGTATAAGTCTGAACAAGCTGCATCGAGCCATAACTATAACCACAAATATAATCACCTAACATATTACACAACTCGCAGGCTCGTAGCACCATTCCTGATCACAGTAACTACTCCAAAATCAACCAAGTACTAGTATTAAACCCCATATCGAACCAAACATTATCCCAATACCTTCGTACACTGTTGATAATAAAAGAAACACGCAGATCTCGTAACCCCTTATCAGATCGACAAGTCATGGAGCTCTCTTGCCCCAACCAGAACCATAATCACTTTCTAAGACGAATTTCAATATCATCCTCCCAATTATACCGTAATCAAACCTAATAGTACCCATTCTAGGTCCAATGACCTTATATTAAACACAACTATCCCACTGACATGCCACACCAATATAAATCAGAGCCACAAACCGTGCCATTCGTGCACCAATACGCAACAATGCAAATGTACTCAGTCATGGAAAATGACTCAAATGAGAGAACTGCCCCGCAAGATTAACAAGTACCGCCATAGCAAAATGCTGAAAATCCATTACACACCATAGAATAATCACACGATTATAACACAAGGTCCATCCATACCATAACATAACTCCGCTGCCATGCGTGACCCCATCCAAACGCTGGTCCATATTATATACCCCGAGCCACCCTGCTCAAAATCAATAACCACGGAGAGGAAAATGGCACCATACCACACAAAATCTGAAAGAACATAATCAATACACAATCGATCATGAAATACCCAAATATTCATCTCGCTCGAATTCCGCCATACGGTTCCCAATAGAACCGCACCATGTGTGCATATAACCAATGAATCACAACTCCTTCGTAGCATAGAAGAGTAACTCATAGATCATTTCAGAACACGAATAAGCTCAACATCAATCGAATGGAACATCCCTTAACAATAGCAGTATGGAGCCAACCAATCCGACTCGGTGTATAATATGTATCCTAATTGGGCCTACCAGTGGACCCCCAAATCAACTCTGGTCACCCACAAACAGATAAATAACCCTCCGAAAATCCACAACGACTGAATCATAATACATACTATCATCTGGCTAGCTTCGGCCATGACCTCACAGTCCACAACCATGAAACAATCTGCTCCTGAAAACTCCTAGTCTCCAAATCCATAGAATACACAAATCACCATTTCTGATCCCATCTCCACAACCCGAAGGTCTAACACATCTCTCATACACGATCTTCCTACGAGGGATACTTCTCCCATTCTTTCGTGCCACATAGCAACCTCTTAAAATTAGCAGTCGATCAACTAGGAGAGTGACACAATACCTATGACATACCCATAATTCAAAATATAGGGCGCCTTCTGAAATGTACACTCTTCTTACGCAATACCAAATAGTTATAACATTCAACTAAACATCGAAAACCGTCCATGCCCTCTAAGAATTTATGACCTCCCTTTCAAAACTAAACCATGACCTTGCACATGCAAACCTTAATCCCACACAACATACCGCATCTATCATGCCATCATATGGAAAATACAAGAACCTCATAATCATTTTGAGTCACAAGTAGAATACGTATCTGATCAGCCAGAAGCCTTCCATTGGACCCCATCTGGTAGAAAATCATAATACTAACATGCTACCTCACACTGGTAGAAAATATCCATCTCAAACCATGGTGGAAACCATCAAGAACACTTTGAAATCCATTTGCACATAACCAAGCTATTAGAACCGAATTCCTCTAACTCGACCTAGCCACACAAGTCACCAAACCCAAGAATATTGCCACCAAAACATCTGTAAAATCTTACCACATCATAATTACCCAAAGAACCGATCCTACCATTACCGTACTGGTCCAGTATACTACACAGTTGTCCTATTTTCTCTGAGTTTCTTCTGAATTACCCTCAAGTGACATCTCTCCTTGTCATAACTCCATGATCCTTACCCAAAGCTCACTACAAGTCACCATAACATAAAACTACAACTCCCTAAGGCTCATAGGCTACTGTATTCTTCTTAAGCACCCCAAAGAAATACCATAACTAGACATCCACTCTGAAAGACCTTATGTGAAATTTAAAAGTATTCCTCTTCCCTTTCTTATACTAAAAATGTAGAATCCATAGTCATATAGAATTATCGCAAGTCTCGACACCATCCAATGTAAATAACCGATTCTAGCGATATATGAATCCGAAAAATTTTCAATTGCCACTTATATATTTTTGAATCCATTATCACCTTCTCGAGAGTCACCCACTTTGCTAAAATCTAAATTGCAACACCCAAATGGGCTTAAAGACACGTGCCCCAATAGCACAACACCACTCAAAGAGATAATCCTGCCTTAACACCACGGATAAAATTCATACTCCGTGCATACTACATTATTCACAAATAACAACTCACTCATCCCATGATTTTCATATACTCATAAAGCGCAATATAACCTGTATTTAGGAATTCCAGTACTCGAGTCATTCTCGATCTCAACTTCTGCAAGCCATACCTAATCCACAAGTATGCCTCAGAACCAAAACTAGAATTTAACATATAACCATGGATTGAATTGTCAATAGCAGGATCCCCCACTTGGCTCAAAGGCATAGATTAAAATACACGATAAGTCACAATACCCATACTGTATTACCGTCATGATACTATAGTCAGTTCAACAAAAATTCTTCTCACGCTCATACAATGCCAACCATAAAAATACCCCAAATCATCCGCTAAGCTCGTATTCATTTTCTTGACACTCAAGTCGACTTTCTCAGCCAGATTCAAATTCAAATCCAACACATACACTCTGCTGGCAGAAAAAAAACTCTCCCCTCACATTATAAGGAACACACCTACATAGATTACTCCGCAGGGGATAACCCACATGATTAGACTCAAATTGGTATCTTGTTATACCCTTTTGTAGTTACAATTACTATGAAATCACTTAATCTTTACGAGTCCAAACTCATTAACCAGACATGAGAATTTAATTTGTCCCAAAATTTAACAACGTAAAAGATCCTTCAAAACATTCACACTCGATACTGTATGTCATATCAAAATGAAAAGCGAGCACCCAATGGCCTTCCTTTACATTTCAAGGAAACACTTCTCGTCAAATTCAAATCGTCTTAACTCATCCCGCAGTTACATCATACTCATCACAAAGCCATTCCACCACTTCCACCACTCATCGAGCCACAAATTCCACTCGTAGGGACATTACCAGACATATGAGTCCAAATGTACAAGTTACAACTAAAGCTACCGATCTTAAGCTGCCGTCAAACCCTGGCCTCATGTCCTCCAGACTGCCCATCACCAGAACACAGAATACACATCTCGAACCTCATTCATATAATCACAAGCCAGTAATACACCGCTGATACCGAGCGCACATGTGCGCACACAAATGTGTGGAAGGAATTCAAAGAGTTATATTTCAAGTTGAATCAATTCCGCACGATAAGGAAAGAAAGATGGGAAATCATCCTAAATGCCCTGTAGCCTCTCGAAGATAAGTATGGACGTCATCATACCGATTCACAAGACTCTACTAGACACTTGCTCATGACCTGTAGAACCTATGAGCCTAGAGCTCTGATACCACCATGTCACGACCCAAAATCCAACTAGTCGTGATGGCACCTAACCCAACCCGCTAGGTAAGCCAATTATCAACTATCCAATTCCAATGAAATTAATAAGGAAATTAATTAAAAGAAAATATATGAAACTAATACATTTCCCTAAGAACTGGTAGTACAAATCATGAGCTTCTAAGAATAGAGTATACAAAGCTGGTATAAAGTAAATACATCATCTATTTGAAGAGTACATAAACAGAGTTTTATGAATCTAAGGCTACCATGAACAAGAGGCAGCTACAACAGGGTTGCGGGTACATCATCAGATCCAGCTCCCAACGAACACAACAACATCAACATCCAACATTTGTACGCAAGGTGCAGAAGTGTAGTATGAGTACAACCGACACCATGTACTCAATAAATAACAAACCTAACCTTAGTTTGAAAGTAGTGACGAGCTTGTACCAAGGTCAGAGTTCAACTCCCATAACCAATAGCAATTCATAACAATATAAAGCAAGTAATGCAAAAAGTAACTCAGAGATAAAATGCTCAGCTTAAATCATGATTTCTAAAAATAGTTCTACCTTTCAAGTACATTGGTGAAAACCCAAACCGTTTACCGAGTTGCCAAAAATATGAATAAGTTTGAAAACAATAATTTTTTCCAAAAAACCTTTCAATGATAATTAAGATATCTCATTTTCTTTCCAGATAACCAATGTAAAACAAATGCATCACTATGCCCATATGTCAACATGTGTGAGAGGTCATGAGTGATGTGATACCGTACAACATGAGGAAAATACATCTCTATACACATATGTCATGTGTGCATGTCAATGCAATATATCTCAGAGATGAACTCATGTACTCACACTCTCAGAGTACTCAATCTCACTTTCTAACACATTCTACTCATCATGCCCAATCACTCGGTACTGTATATGGCCAATCCATCCCGGAATATACACATCAACTGATCATCAGTTACTTAGTACCGAGTAGGGCCAATACAGCCCGTGGAGAAGATCTATCTCTAGGTATATAATACTTCAGACAATATCCATGTACAGGGAAGATCCATCCCTCAGTAATATCAACCACGCTCACTGGGGGTGTACAGACACCGGAGGGGCTCCTTCAGCCCAAGCGCTATAAACTATTCACTTGCTGCACGAACAACTCACGTGCTTTAGTATCAATATCTGGATCCGTACGGACAACTCACGTGCTATGTAAAGCCTATAAGCCTGCTGCAGGTGGCAGCCCCGATCCATATAATAATAATAATATATATAAAGCTAATATGGCCTGCTGCGGCGTGCAACCCGATCCCATTATTATCATCACAATCAGGCCCTCGGCTTCACTCAGGCATCAATCTCTCCAGTCTCTCGGGCTCACAATGTCATGAAACTAGCCCAAAATGATGATATGATGCATCAATAAATAACAATAGAGACTGAGATATGATATGCAATGGACGGAATATGACTGAGTACAAAATTTCAATTTAAACAAATAATTCACAGCAATATGACCTATGTAGGTATCAATAATACTGGCATATGGCCTCAACATGATTTTTTTAAATATGATTCTCAGCTCAATTTCATTAACACATGAAACTGCATAGAAAATGCCAAGATTATTTGACTACAAAATTCCACGGAAACAATTACGTCACAATTTCTATGGTGCACGCCTATACGCCCGTCACCTAGAATGTGCGTCACCTTCAAACAATTCACATAATACGTATATTCAGGGTTTATACTCTCAGCTCCAATATTAGAAGAGTTACTTACCTAGAACAAGACGAATCCAATATCGAGCAAGCTAAACAATGCTGCAGAAATTCCATTCTGTGCGTATCAACTTCCAAATGGCTCGAATCTAGCCACAATTAATTTGATTCACTCCACAAATTATAGAAATTAATTTCATATCAAAATACTAATATTTTTCCACAAATTCTAAAATTTATCTCAAAAATTGTCTGTGGGGCCCACATCTCGGAACCCGACAAAAGCTACAAAATCCGAAAGCTCATTCAACCACGAGTCTAACCATACCAATTTTATCGAAATCCGACCTCAACTCGACCCTCAAATCTTCAAATTAAACCAAGTGGGTTTTCTAAAATTTTCACCTTAATTCACCCATTAAATGATGGATTCAAAGGCATAATCATGGAAATAAATCAAAACTGGATAAGAATCACTTCCCCAAACACCCACGCAAGAATCTCTCCAAAAATCGCCTTCTACCGAGCTCCCAATTAGATTTTGTGTTATGAATTCAAAACCCCCATTTTGGAACTTGTAATGTTGCCCAGAAATGCCTTCATCGCGTTCGCGACCATAGCTTCTCATTCGCGAAGGCTTAATGCCATGCAGGCCCCTAGCTCCCTTTCCTCTCCGCTTTCGCATCTCCTTCATCGCATTCGCGATGGGAAAATCCCAGCAGTCCAAAATCCTTTTTCAAATTTCGATTGACCTCAAATTTTGCATACAAGTCATAAATGACATAACAGACCTATTAAAATTTTCAGAACCGAATTTCGACCCCGATATCAAAAAGTCAACCCCCGGTCAAACTTCTCAAAAATTCAACTTTTGCCATTTCAAGCCTAATTCCACTACGAACGTCCAAATAATCTTTCGGACATGCTCCTAAGTCCAAAATCACCATACGGAGCTAGTGAAATCAACAAAATTCGAATCTGAGGTCATTTACATATAGATCAACATTCATCGGCTTTTCTAACTTAAGCTTTCCATTTAAGAGACTAAGTGTCTCATTTCACTATGAATTCTTTCCGAACCCGAACTAACTAACCCAATAAGTAATACAACAACTATAAAGTACAAACGGAGCAGTAAATGGGGGAACGAGGCTGTAATGCTCAAAATGACCGGCCGGTTCGTTACAGTTGCATTCATGGTTGGGGAGCGGGTCTTGCTCCGAGTTTTACCCATGGAGGGTGTTATGAGATTCTAGAAGAAGGGAAAGTTGAGCCCAGGTATATCAAACCTTTTGAGGTTCTTGAGAGGATTGGAGAGGTGGCTTATAGGCTTGCACTACCACCAGTCTAGCTGCAGTTCATCCAGTATTCCATGTCTCGATGCTTCGAAAGTATCACGTTGATCCGTCTCATGTGTTGGATTTTAGCTCAGTCTAGTTGGACAAGGATCTGTCTTATGTTGAGGAGCCGGTGGCCATTTTGGACAGGCAGGTTTAAAAGTTGAGGTCAAATAATATTGCTTCAGTGAAGGTTTAGTAGAGTGGTCAACCAGTCGAGGAGGCGACTTGGGAGACCAAGATTGATATGCGTAGCCGTTATCCTCATCTTTTCACCACTTCAGGTATGTTTATATACTCATTCGACGACGAACATTTATTTTATGAGGGGGGGGGGGATGTAACGACACGACAGGTTGTTTTGAGTATTTTAGACCTGATCCCCTATTTATTTCCTCCTCTGTGTTATATTGTGGTTACGTGACTTTCTGGGGTGTTCGGTTTTGATTTCCGGTGAGTTTCGGAGTGGAATGGGACACATAGTCCCTAAGTCAGAGGTTTAAGTTGTAAGAGTTGACCGTAGATTGAGTTTTGTGTAGACAAATCCGGAATGGAGTCTTGATGGTTCCAATAGCTCTAAATGGTGATTTTATACTTAGAAGCATGTCCAGGTGTGGATTTGGAGGTCCGTAGGTTGTTTCGGCCTGAATTGGTGAAAGAAAAATTAAGGTTTGGAAAGTTTAACTGAGAGTTGACTTTATTGATATGGGGGTCAAATCCCAATTCCGAAAGTTGGAATAGGCCCGTAATGTTATTTATGACTTGTGTGCAAAATTTCGAGTCAATCAGAGTTGTTTTGGTACGAGTCGACACTGGTCTCGAAATTTGGAAGTTCAAAGTTGCATAGGCTTGAATTTGGGTTGTGATTCATAAAATCGATGTTGTTTGATGTGTTTTTTGGCCTTGAGTAGGTCCGTTATGTGTTTTGGAACTTGTTGGTATATTCGGACGGGATCCCGAGGGCCCTGGGTGTGATTTAGATCGAATCCGGAATAAGTTTGGACTTGTGAAATTTCTGAAGCACTGCTGCTTTTAGTGCAATCACACTTGCTCATTTTGAGCCGCAGGTGCGGCGCTGCAGGAGCATCCCTCGAGCCGCCGAAGCATTTTTGGCCATGTTCAGTTGGGAGCGTAGGTGTGGTCCATGCTCCACAGGAGCGGACTCACCAATGCGAGGGGTGCATCGCAGAAGCGGAGAAGGCCAGGGAGGCCTTGGATCGCAGAAGCAGACAACGTCCGCAGAAGCGCTTGTGCACAAGCGAATAGAGGTCCGTATGTGAGACACTTCTAGGCTTAAGTGGTATCCGCACCTGCGATGGTCTTTCCGTAGGCGCGGCATCGCAAAAGCGACAAAACAGACGCAAAAGCGGAAGTCGCTGGGCATAAATAAGAACATTCGAGGGTGTGATTCATAACCAATTTTGGACTTAGACAGCTCGGTGGGAGGTGATGTTTCGAGGGTTCTTCAAAAAAACCTTTGTGGTAAGGAATCCTAAATCGGTTTTGGTTAATTTACATGAAGCTATTGATAATTTCATCATTTAATTTGTGGTTTGAGTTGGAAAATTTGGGGAAAAATGATAGAAACTTCCTAGACTAAAATTTTGAGTTTTGAAAGGCGAATCGAGGTCGGATTTGACTAATTCTTGTATGGTTGGACTCGTTATCGAATGGGTGTTCGGATTTTGTAATTTTGGTCGAGTTTCGAGGTGAATTTTTAATTCTTTACAAAGATCGTAATTTTATTGTTTGAATTAGTTTCCTATAGTTTTTATTTATAGTATGAAGTTATTTTGGCAAAGATTCGAGCCGTTCGGAGTTGGATAATCGAGGGAAAGGCATACTAGTGGATTGAGTTAGTGTGATTTGAGGTAAGTGACTTGCCTAACCTTGTGTAGGAGAATTACCCCTTAGGATTTATGTTGGTTGTGATAATTCTGATATGTGAATGCCGTGTACACAAGGTGACGAGTGTATACACAGGCTAAATGTAGAAATTACCGGTTTTAGCTATGTAGGTTCCTTTCATGCCATAATTGAGTTATCTTAACATGTTATAGTCATCATTTCTTGTCTATTTTCACATGTCTACTTGCCTTATTCTCTTACATGGTAATTGCCCTACATGTTTAATTGAAGTCCTTGTTTCCTTTATCCCGTATTCATTATTTAATTGTTGAATTCTCTGCTTGAAGTTGTTAAATCATGGAGTATCTTGTTGTTGAAATTGGTATTGAGATATAAAGGCCGTGATTCACATTGAGGTAAAGTGTTAAGTTGTGAAATACCATTCTGTTGAGTTGTTCATTTCGTTAGTTATTGTTGAGACTCTTATGTACATTGTGATTGAACCATGGACTCTTTACTGTGAAAATACTGGTATTGTTTGGTTTCTCTGGTAATATGTGACATTGGGAACTTGAGGTGCAATTTTTGATACATTGTGAAATTGATACGCATGAGGTGGTATAAGGTTTTGGAGTTGAAACGCATGCGGTGAGATAAGGTGGTTTTGATACGCGTGGCTAGTAGGGGAACTACTAGAAGTCATGCGGTGTGATAAAACATGGGATGCTATTTTGGGAAAATGATTTTATAAACTAAATGTAAAGGCTCCCGCGGTGATATTAGGAAAGATATTGAGTTATTCTTGTAATTTGGGACTACAAGGCGGTACCTCGGTTGTGACCCTTGTTGATCTTTCTCTATTTTGCTGTACTTGTCTTTGGTTGTTTTGTTTCCTTAACATGTCAAATCCTTGTTTCCTTCCGACATGTATTATTTGCCTTGATTCTATGTAGTTAACTTTTGGTATACTCCTTGTTTTATTTCCTTTGTCATTATTATTATATTATTAAATCTTTCGTCCTGGTTTTTATTATTTCTAGTAGGGCCTTGACCTGACCTCGTCACTACTCTACCGAGGTTAGGTTTGGCACTTACTGGATACCGTTGTGGTGTACTCATGCTACGGTTTTGCATATCTTTTAGTGCACATCTAGGTACCTCCTATCAGTCCCGACACCAGTGAGTTGAATTCACATTTGGAGACTTCAAGGTACACATGTCCGCGTCTGCAGGCCTCAGAGTCACCTTCTATCCATTTCTATATTTTTCCTCCTTTACTAGATACAGTTGTATATGGATGACTTTGATATTGACATAGAGCTTGTGACTTGTATTATGCCGGGGTTTGGGCTATTGTATATACTAGAGTTGTGGAGATTTTTCCTTATATTAGGTTTTGGGTTTTGAAAATTTTAAATTATTGTTTCAGTTATTTCCGCATGTTTGTTAGGCTTACCTAGTCTGAGAGATTAGGTACCGTCACGATATCCTACAGAAGGAAAATAGGGCCGTGACAATGTCATATCTCAGACTGTGTTCATCATTCATTGTTACATTGCATGTTATTGTTGTTGTTCCAAATGTGGAGTTGTTGGGTTGAGTGATATGAGATTGTGAGCCCTTGAGACTTGAGAGATTTATGACTGAGGTGGGCCTTAGAGCTGTGTTGAGAGTGTTATTGTGGATCGGGCTACACGCCGCAACATGCCATATTGGCTTTATTATTATTATTATTATTATTATTATTATTATTATTATTATTATTATTATTATTATTATTATTAT
>AWOL01S0097087.1:94086-109281 GCA_000715115.1 Nicotiana otophora
CACGCCGCAACATGCCATATTGGCTTTATTATTATTATTATTATTATTATTATTATTATTATTATTATTATTATTATTATTATTATTATTATGATTCTTCTTCTTCTTCTTCTTCTTATTATTGTTATTATTAATATTATTATTATTATTATTATTATTACTACTACTACGACAGGGCTGGGGTCTCATAAAATGCTATTTAATTGTTGTCTTGTAGTCCCATTGAAGCTATTTGGTTTTAACTTGGTATTAGAGCCATGTGAAAAAATAAAAATAGGTGTTAAGTTCAACACAACACTATTTAGCATATCATTTAGGCTAAATGAATATCTATATTAATAAATGGACGATTCCTAGAATCCAACCTAAGGTTATATACCAATTAGGTACCTTTGAAAAACTAGGTTTAAAACAAGTAGTTAAAACTACTGAAGAGACTATCACGGTAGATAGGGATCATGCTACTTTTAGATTATTATCTGAAAATGATTTAGCCCCTTATAGGAAAACTCATAGATTTTTACATATTTGTTTACTACAAGTTACCTTCAAGCCACTTACGTTAAGAGGCTTACCTGAAAGTTTTATAGCAGCTCTCAGAGATGGCAGAAACCAAAACTGGAAAAAATCCCTTATAGGGACAGTACAAACCAGCTTGGCCTATGGTCCTGTTTACTTTAATGCATATCCTAATTTGCAAATTTTTTTGAGTGATGAAAACTCTTTAAATGCTTTAATATTAAGTATTAAGCTTCATGATTATGATTATATACCAGGAACAAAAGTTTTATATATATGTTATAGGATTTATTACAAACATTTATATACTTTGAATCCTATGTGTAAAACTATGGATTTTAAAAATGAAACTATTCTTATAGAAACTAATTTTGGTAAGTCTAAGGTTACTACCAGAAGACCTATTAAATGTGATGAAATAGATTTTCCCAAAGAATGTGTCATAGAGGAAGTAATAGCCCCTCGAAATGACACTAATAGTGAAATAACAGAAGTTGAACAGATTTCTAAAGGAGCTGTGAAAATCAGGTTCAATGAACCCGATCAAAAGGATAATAGCAGTTATTCATCTAGATTAACTAGATCAAATTCCTCATATATTTCACCTATTGATTATACTGTAGATTTGCCATCAAGAAAATCTACATCACAGATTAGGGAAAATAATAGAATAGATATCATAAAAATTGGTACTGATAATATTGTTAGTGCTATTCCGGATCCAATTGAATCCGAAATGGATTTTTCAAATGGTTTAAATGGATAGAAACCAAATAGATTTTAGTCCGGGTTCACCGACAAGAAAAATGATTTCTGAAGAATTTAAAAAACCTTGATGGGAACTTTTCAGCAACCGATTTTTTGATAATTTTGATGAGAAATTAATAAAATTCTTTCAAGATGATTTTTATAATGATATTAATGCTCACAATAAGCTAATTGCTTTTGTACCATGGTTTATGTCTAAATATGTTGATGATTATATTTTCATATTAGAAAGAGATTATAAGCTCAATAATGGTGAGATTACTAGATATGTTTTTCCCCCCAAAGACATCTTTTCAAATGGGAGAAAAAGACAAGGTAATTTATTATACTATTTTTTCAAAACTATTTGAAGATGATACTGGTAAAATTACTGCTAAGAATCTGAATACTGTGCTCACATAGAATAATTATAATAATATATATATTAGTATTCTAGGTGAACATATTATTTCTATTAATAAAAGATTGGACAGATTAATAACAGAAGTCCAAAATTTACCTAGAAAGGATACTACAAAGGGTAAAGAGCAAATTCCTACTGCTAGTATCCAACCACCTCCTTAGATCAACGACTTTAAAATTCAAAGTCTCAAACATCTGGAGGATTTGTTAGTGTAACGACCCGACCGGTCGTTTCAGGAGTTATAGTCCCGTTTCCCCCATTTCTGCTTCTTTATATGTTATTCAGTTGTATTATGTTATACCAGGTTAGTTGTTTTGGGTCTGGGGTGGTTTCGGAATGGAATGAGACACTTACTCTCCTATTTAGAAGTTTAAGTTAAACAAGTCAACTAGATTTGACCTATATGTAAACGATTTCGGATTTGAATTTTTATGGTTTCGTTAGCTCCGTTAGGTGATTTTGGACTTAGGAGTGCGTTCGGAATGTCATTTGGAGGTCCGTAGTGAAATTAGGATTGAATTGGCGAAAGTTGGAAATTTGACGATTTCGGTCGGTGGTGGAAAATTTGATATCGAGGGTCGGAATGGATTTTCGGAAGTTGAAGTAGGTTCGTGGTGTCATTTGTGACATGTTTGTAAAATTTTAGGTCATCCGGACGTGGTTTGGTAAGTTTCGGCATTGTTTGTGGAATTCGGAAGATTTGAAGTTCTTACGCTTGAATCCGAGGGTAATTTGGTGTTTTGATGTTGTTTTGAGTGATTGGAAGGTTCGACTAAGTTTGTATGTTGATATATGACTTGTTGGTATTTTTGGTTGAGGTCCCGAGGGCCTCGGGCGTGTTTTGGATGGTCGACGGATTGGTGTTTGGTGTTTGAGAGCTGCTGGTGTGAATTCTGCTAGTGTTTCCGCACCTGCGAAAGGGGAGTCGCAGGTGTGATGCCGTAGGTGCGCTTGGCAAGTTCGCAGGTGTGGATAGTGCTGGGCTAGGCAGGAAGCACAGGTGCGGGAAGTCTGTCGCATCTGCGAGCCAGCAGGTGCGAGAAATCTGTCGCATCTGCGAGCCCGCAGGTGCGAGACTTGGGGCGCAGATGCGGAGAAGGGGATTTTGGTAGGCTTCGCAGAAGCGGAGGAAGATGCGCAGGTGTGCTTCCACAGGCACGAGACTAGGAGCGCAGATGTGGAAAGCATGAGGCCAAGGCTGGGGCGCAGGTGCGAAGGATTAGCCGCACCTGCGAGCCCACAGGTGCGAGGCCTGGGCGTAGGTGCGGAGGCTGAGGAATTAAGTGAGTTTCGTAGGTGCGGCGATTTGACCGCAGGTGCAGTCCCGCAGGCGCGAAGAATAGGCCCCAAGTGCGAAAAACCTGAGTAGAAGATATATATTGCACACTTCGCGAATTTTGGTTCATTCTTCACCATTTTCAGTCGGTTTTGGAGCTTTTGGGAGTGATTTGAAGAGGGATTCAAAGGGGTTTTCATTGAGGTAGGTTGCTTAAGCCCTAATACTCGTCTTTATGGTGATTTACCGTTGTTTAATCATGTAATTAGTGGAAATTAGGGGTGAAAATGAGTGGTTAGGGCTTGGAATGTTGGAGAGATTAATTTAAGGATTTGAGGGACCAAAGGATGTCGGATTTTGATAAATTTGGTTTGGTTGGACTCATGAGTGGATGAGATTTCTAGTTTTGTAATTTTTGTCGGGTTTCGAGACGTGGGCTCGGGAACCGGGTTTGAGCCAATTTCGGGATTTTGGTCTAAATTGATAGTTTTCTAGTGGAATGCATTCCTTTAGCATAAATTGATGGTATTGTACTGACTGTGAATAGATTCAGAGCATTTGGAGGCCGAATCGAGGGGCAAGAGCATCGCGGAGTAGGGATTTGATCGGTTTGAGGTAAGTAACGATTGTAAATCTAGTCCCGAGGGTATGAAACCTCGAATTTCGGTGACGCACATTCTAGGTGACGGCGTGTGAGCGTGCACCGTTGGGGATTTTGACTTGGTCCGTCCCATAGCAATTGTAAAGTTGCATATTTTTTTGAAACTATAAGATACTTATGTGTTTTAGAAAGAGTTTCTATAAATTGGGCTGAATGCCATGTTTGGCCCTTGTGCCAGTGCTGTTTGGACCCTTAGGGGCCTTTTCTTACTATCCTCTCANGTTTGGTGTTTGAGAGCTGCTGGTGTGAATTCTGCTAGTGTTTCCGCACCTGCGAAAGGGGAGTCGCAGGTGTGATGCCGTAGGTGCGCTTGGCAAGTTCGCAGGTGTGGATAGTGCTGGGCTAGGCAGGAAGCACAGGTGCGGGAAGTCTGTCGCATCTGCGAGCCAGCAGGTGCGAGAAATCTGTCGCATCTGCGAGCCCGCAGGTGCGAGACTTGGGGCGCAGATGCGGAGAAGGGGATTTTGGTAGGCTTCGCAGAAGCGGAGGAAGATGCGCAGGTGTGCTTCCACAGGCACGAGACTAGGAGCGCAGATGTGGAAAGCATGAGGCCAAGGCTGGGGCGCAGGTGCGAAGGATTAGCCGCACCTGCGAGCCCACAGGTGCGAGGCCTGGGCGTAGGTGCGGAGGCTGAGGAATTAAGTGAGTTTCGTAGGTGCGGCGATTTGACCGCAGGTGCAGTCCCGCAGGCGCGAAGAATAGGCCCCAAGTGCGAAAAACCTGAGTAGAAGATATATATTGCACACTTCGCGAATTTTGGTTCATTCTTCACCATTTTCAGTCGGTTTTGGAGCTTTTGGGAGTGATTTGAAGAGGGATTCAAAGGGGTTTTCATTGAGGTAGGTTGCTTAAGCCCTAATACTCGTCTTTATGGTGATTTACCGTTGTTTAATCATGTAATTAGTGGAAATTAGGGGTGAAAATGAGTGGTTAGGGCTTGGAATGTTGGAGAGATTAATTTAAGGATTTGAGGGACCAAAGGATGTCGGATTTTGATAAATTTGGTTTGGTTGGACTCATGAGTGGATGAGATTTCTAGTTTTGTAATTTTTGTCGGGTTTCGAGACGTGGGCTCGGGAACCGGGTTTGAGCCAATTTCGGGATTTTGGTCTAAATTGATAGTTTTCTAGTGGAATGCATTCCTTTAGCATAAATTGATGGTATTGTACTGACTGTGAATAGATTCAGAGCATTTGGAGGCCGAATCGAGGGGCAAGAGCATCGCGGAGTAGGGATTTGATCGGTTTGAGGTAAGTAACGATTGTAAATCTAGTCCCGAGGGTATGAAACCTCGAATTTCGGTGACGCACATTCTAGGTGACGGCGTGTGAGCGTGCACCGTTGGGGATTTTGACTTGGTCCGTCCCATAGCAATTGTAAAGTTGCATATTTTTTTGAAACTATAAGATACTTATGTGTTTTAGAAAGAGTTTCTATAAATTGGGCTGAATGCCATGTTTGGCCCTTGTGCCAGTGCTGTTTGGACCCTTAGGGGCCTTTTCTTACTATTCTCTCACTGTTTACGATTGAAAATCTATACTCAGTCTTGGTTATACTTGTTTACTGCATAACTCAGTTTTATTACTGTGTTTGATGCATATAAATGTTGTTTTGGGCTGAGTACCCTGTCTTTTTACTAAGAGCCCGAGTGGCTTGAGAGGTTTTTGACTGAGTGAGGCCGAGGGCCTGATTTGTGAGGATATGTATGGGATCGGGCTGCACGCCGCAGCATGTTTGATATAGGTCGAGGGCCTGATTGATTTATGCCATGATTTGTCTTGATATAGTGCTTAGGCTGAAAGAGCCCTTCCGGAGTCTGTACACACCCCTAGTAAGCGCAGGTACCTACTGAGTGCTAGTGCCGAGTGATTGGGAGGCATGAGTGATGGTGAGGTAGGCCTGAGGGGTTGTTTACAAATGATTGTGAGGTATGCACGAGGGGCTATATACGAGTGATTGTGAGGTCTGCCTGAGGGGCTGTTTATGATTTCATCATTTTTGCTCATCTTTGCATTGAGCCTCTGTTTGAAACTGTTCAAAAATATCTTTAAATGATTTTTACTGGAACTGGGTTTAAACGAGATGATTTGATTCAAACACTGATTTTTAATGCATGTTGTATTTTATCGAGATTTCATGATATGAATTTTATATGCTTTATTGCTCGTCATTACTGCTCAATCTGTATTTACTGTTGTTACTAACTGAGTTGGCTTACTCACATTACTCCCTGCACATTGTGTGTAGATTCAGGTGTAGCTTGACACTGTAGCAGCTGTTGACTATTCCGGTTGTAAACTTATCTTCCTTTAGTTGTATTTAGCTATTTTCCAGACTATGTTAGTCTCGATATTGTCAGACAAATTGTAGTAGATTCTCATGACTAGTGACACCCCGATGTTGGGCTTTTCTTTTACGCACTTTTGTTTTGATTTGAACTCCTTTACGAAGGTTTTTATGTTAAATAGCCTTGACATTTTCCTTGAAATGAAAGTATCGGTTTGTTTTGGAAATGAGTCGGCTTGCCTAGTTTCACGATAGGCGCCATCACGACAGGGTTAGTTTGGGTCGTGACAAGTTGGTATCAGAGCCTAGGTTACATAGGTCTCACGAGTCATGAGCCGGTTTAGTAGAGTCTTACGGATTGGTACGGAGATGTCTGTACTTATCTTCGAGAGGCTGCAGAACCCTTAGGAAACTCCACATTCTTGAATTCTTGTCGTGTGAATCTGTTAATTCTAGTAACTAAACATCTGTTGTTTCATTCTCTCATAGATGGTGAGGACTCGTACTACCGGTCAAGAGGGCCAACCACCAGTACCACCAACCAAGGACGCAAGAGGCCGAGGCCACGGTAGAGTCTATGGTAGGGACAGAGGTGAATCCCGCACCACAGCTGGGGCAGTACCTGTAGATCTACCAGTTGCCCCCGATCAAGACCAGATTCCAGTTGTTGATGCACCAGCTCAGGCACCACCTGTGCCTATTGTGATTCTAGGCCTTCAGGAGGACCTAGCTCAGATTCTGACAGCATGTACCGGCCTTGATCATGCGGTCTCTAACTCAACGACCGCAACTACTTCTCAGGCCGGGGGAGGCACAAGCACTCAGACTTCCGTTGCTCGCACAGTCGAGCAGGTTGTTCAGGGACTCCAGACACAGGGGGAACCACCAACCCAGCCGGTTGTAGCTGCACAGGATTATGTGGTTCTTGCTATGCCCGAGGATGATCAGCGTAGGTTGGAGAGGTTTGGGAGACTCTAGCCGCCACCTTTCAATGTCACAGAGAGAGAGGATGCTCAGGACTTCTTGGACAAGTGTCTGAGGATACTCCGTACTGCTAGTATTCTGGAGACTTGTGGGGTTTCATTCACTACTTTTCAGTTTTCTAGGTCTGCACTCAGATGGTGGGAGACTTACGAGAAGTGTAGGCCTATTGGCACAACACCCCTTACTTGGCAGCAATTCTCCGAGGTCTTTTTGGAGAAGTTCGTGCCTCAGTCCCGCAGAGAGGAGCTACGCAGACAGTTTGAGCGGCTTCGCCAGGGTGATATGTCTGTGATGCAGTATGAGATGTGATTCTCGGAGTTGGCCCGTCATGCTATCTGGTTGGTTCCCACGGACAGGGAGAGGATCATGAGGTTTATTGATGGTCTCACTTTTCAGCTACAGTTGCTTATGACCAGAGAGAGGGTGTCGGGTGCTACCTTTGATAAGGTTGTCAACATTTCTTGGCATATTGAATGGTCCGCGGTCACGAGAGGGTTGAGAGGGTGGCCAAGAGTCCTCGTGGTTAGGGTGGATTCAGCGATGCTCCTTTTGGGGGTCACTTCCAGCACGGTAGAGGTCGCCATTTCAGACAGGCTTAGTCAGCTTGGCTATTTCACTGTGGTGCATCATCTGGCCATGGTTCTCACAGTTCTCATTAGGGCCACTCATCACTCGGTGCCCTTCCAGCTCAGAGTTCATCCCATGCTCCACCAGTTCAGGGCTCCTCCATGCCAAGTTCTTTTACTAGTTATTCTGGCGCTAGGGGTTCCCTTCAGTTCCCGCCACCAGCACCAGGGAGTTGTTTTGACTATGGGGAGTTTGGGAATATGTGGAGGCAATGTCCTCGCATCATGGAGGTCTATCTCAGCAGAGGAGTCAGCCTTCGACTTCAGCACCAGTTACTTTAGCACCTGCCCAGTCAGCTCCGGGTGGAGGTCAGTCAGCTAGGGGTCGCCCTAGAGGGGGAGGCAGATCAGGGGGTGGTCAGGTCCGTTTCTATGCCCTCCTAGCTAGACCAGATGCTATTGCTTTAGATGTTGGGATTACAAGTAGTGTCTCAGTTTGTTATAGAGATGCCTCTGTATTATTTGACCCTGGTTCCACGTATTCATATGTTTTCTCGTATTTTGCCCATTTTCTGGATATGCCCCGTGAATATTTAGTTTTATCTGTTCATGTATCTACTCCTGTGGCGACACTATTATTGTGGATCAGCGATACTATTATTGTGGATCACGTATATCGGTCATGTGTGGTGACTATTGGGGGTCTGGAGACCCAAGTGGACCTTTTGCTACTCAGTATAGTTGACTTTGATGTGATATTGGGTATGGATTGGTTATCTCCATGTCATGTTGTTCTAGATTGTCACGCAAAGACCATCACGTTGGCGATGCCGGGATTTTCGAGGATTGAGTGGATCGGTTATATAGATTATGTACCCAGTAGGGTGATTTCATATTTGAAGGCTCAACGTATGGTTGAGAAGGGTTGCCTATCTTATGTGGCTTTTGTGATGGATGTTAGTGTAGAGACTCCTACCATTTATTCTGTTCCGGTGGTACGTGAGTTTCCGGATGTGTTTCCTGCAGACCTGCCAGGCATGCCGCTTAATAAGGATATTGACTTTGGTATTGATTTGGTGCCGGGCACTCAGCCCATTTATATTCCACCGTATCGTATGGAACCGACGGAGTTGAAGGAATTGAAAGAATAGCTTCAGGAATTCCTTAATAAGGGGTCTATTCGGCCTAGTGTATCACCTTGGGGTGCACCGATTCTATTTGTGAAGAAGAAGGATGGTTCCATGAGAATGTGCATTGATTACAAGCATCTGAACAAGGTCATAGTCAAGAACAAGTATCCTTTGCCTCGTATTGAAGATTTATTTGACCAGCTTCAGGGAGCGAGGGTGTTCTCCAAGATTGATTTGGGTCCGATTATCACCAACTGAAGATTTGGGATTCAGATATTCTTAAGACAGCTTTCAGGACCCGATATGGCCCTTATGATTCTTAGTGATGTCTTTTGGGCTGACTAATGCCCCAGCAACATTCATGCATTTGATGAACAGTGTATTCCAGCCCTATTTTGGACTTATTCGTTATTGTATTCATTGATGACATTCTGGTGTACTCTCATAGCCAGGAGGAGCACGCTCAGCATTTGAGGATTGTATTACAGAGATTGAGGGAAGAGAAGCTTTATGCAAAGTTGTCCAAGTGTGAGTTTTGGCTCGGTTCAATAGCATTCTTGGGGCACGTGGTGTCTAGTGAGGGTATTCAGGAGGATCCGAAGAAGATAGAGGCGGTGCAGAGTTGGCCTAGACCGTCCTCAGCCACGGAGATTAGGAGCTTTTTTGGTTTGACGGGTTATTACCATCGCTTTGTGGAGGGAGTTTCATGTATTGCTTCGCCCTTGACCAAATTGACCCAAAAGGGTGGCCCATTAAGGTGGTCGGACGAGTGTTAGGAGAGCTTTCAGAAGCTCAAGACTACTTTGACCATAACTCCAGTGTTAGTTCTGCCATCAAATTCAGGTTCTTACACCGTGTATAGTGATGCCTTGAGGATAGGCATTGGTTGTGTTCTGATGCAGGAGGGTAGGGTGATTGGCTATGCCTCGCGCCAGTTGAAGACCCATGAGAAGAACTATCCTGTCTATGATCTTGAGTTAACATCCATTATTCACGACTTGAAGATTTGGGGTCATTATTTGTATGGGGTTCATTGTGAGATCTATACTAATCATCGGAGTCTGCAGCATCTGTTTAAGAAGAAGGATCTTAATTTGGGTCAGGTGAGATGGTTGGAGCTTCTTAAGAACTATGATATCAATATTTTGTACCATCCGGGGAATGCCAATGTAGTGGCCGATGCTTTGAGTCACCGGGCAGAGGGTTTGGGGAGTTTAGGATATCTTCCAGCAATAGAGAGACCTTTGGCATTGGATTTTCGGGCCTTAGCATGCCAGCTTGTGAGATTGGATATCTTGGAGCCGAGTCAAGTGTTGTCTTGCGTGGTCTCCAGGTTTTCTCTTTATGACCGTATCAGGGAGCATCAATATGACGTCCCTTACTTACTCATTCTTCAGGACAGGGTTCAGAGAGGTGATTCTAGGGATGTGACTATTGGTGATGATGGTGTGTTGAGGATGCAAGGCCAGATATGTGTGCCTAATGTAAATGGGCTTCGGGAGTTGATTCTTGAGGAGGCCCACAGCTCGCAATATTCGATCCATCCGGGTGCCGCAAAGATGTACCAGGATTTGAGACAACACTATTGGTGGAGGCGGATGAAGACAGATATAGTTCGGTTTGTAGCTCGGTGTCTCAACTGTCAGCAGGTTAAGTATGAACATCAGAGACCGGGTGGCTTGCTTCATAGATTAGAGATCCCAGAGTGGAAGTGGGAGCGGATCACCATGGACTTCGTAGTTGGGCTCCCACGGACTTCGAGGACGTTCGATGCTATTTGGGTTATTGTGGATCGGCTGACCAAGTCCGTGCACTTCATTCCAGTTGGTACTACTTACACTTTAGAGTGGTTGGATGAGATTTACATCCGAGAGACTATTCGCCTGCATGGTGTCCAAGTTTCCATCGTTTCAGATAGAGGTACTCTGTTCACATCGCAGTTTTGGAGGGCCGTGCAGCGAGAGTTGGGTACTCAGGTTGAGTTGAGCACAACTTTTCACCTTCATTTGGACGAGCAGTCCGAGCGAACTATTCAGATATTGGAGGACATGTTGCGCGCTTGTGTCATTGACTTTGGGGGTTCATGATACCAGTTTCTGCCACTCGCGGAGTTTGCATATAACAACAGTTATCAGTCGAGTATTTAGATGGATCCGTACAAGGATTTATATGGGTGGAGGTGTAGATCTTCGGTTGGATGGTTTGAGCTGGGTGAGGCTAGGCTCTTGGGTATAGACTTGGTCCAGGATGCATTAAATAAGGTAAAATTGATTCAGGAGCGGCTTCGCACGGTGCAGTCTAGTCAGAAGAGCTATGCGGACAGGAAGGTCCGTGATGTATCTTTCATGGTTGGGGAGAAGGTTTTGCTAAAGGTATCACCCATGAAGGGTGTCATGAGGTTTGGGAAGAGGGGCAAGTTGAGCCCCCGGTTCATTGGGCCTTTCGAGGTGCTTCAAATGATAGGGGAGATGGCTTATAAGCTTGCCTTGCCACCTAGCTTGTCGAGTGTGCACACAGTGTTTCATGATTCCATGCTCCGGAAGTATATTGGAGATCCTTCCCATGTTTGGATTTCAGCACGGTTTAGTTGGAGGGTGATATGACTTATGATGTGGAGCCGGTGGACATTTTGGATCGGCAGGTGCGAAAGTTGAGGTCAAAGGACATAGCTTCGGTGAAGGTGCAGTGGAGAGGTCAGCCTGTTGAGGAGGCCACCTGGGAGACCGAGCGGGAGATGCGCAACAGATATCCATGCCTATTCAAGACTCTATGTATGTTTCTAGACCCGTTCGAGGACGAACGATTGTTTAAAAGGGGGAGGATGTAACGACCCGACCGGTTGTTTCGGGAGTTATAGCCCCGTTTCCCTCATTTATTTTTATTTATGTGTTATTCATCTGTATTATGTTATATAGGGTTAGTTGGTTTGGGTCCGGAGTGGTTTGAGAGTGGAATGAGACACTTAGTCTCCTATTTAGAAGTTTAAGTTGAAAAAGTCAACTGGATGTTGACCTATGTGTAAACGATCTCGGATTTGAATTTTTATGGTTTCGTTAGCTCCGTTAGGTAATTTTGGACTTATGAGTGCGTACGTAATGTGATTTGGAGGTCCGTAGTGGAATTAGGGTTGAATTGGCGAAAGTTGGAAATTTGACGATTTCGGTCAGTAGTTGAAAATTTGATATCGGGGTCGGAATGGATTTCTGGAAGTTGGAGTAGGTTCGTGGTGTCATTTGTGATGTGTGTGTAAATTTTGAGGTCATCCGGATGTGGTTTGGTAAGTTTCGGCATTGTTTATGGAATTCAGCAGATTTGATGTTCTTAGGCTTGAATCCGAGGGTAATTTGGTATTTTGATGTTGTTTTGAGTGATTGGATGGTTCGACTAAGTTTGTATGTTGATATATGACTTGTTGGTATTTTTGGTTGAGGTCCCGAGAGTCTCGGGCGTGTTTTGGATGGTCGACGGATTGGTTTTTGGTGTTTGAGAGCTACTGGTGTGAATTCTGCTGGTTTTTCCGCACCTGCGGAAGGGGAGGCGCAGGTGCGGGGCCGCACGTGCGCTTGGGAAGTTCGCAGGTGCGGATAGTGCCGGGCTAGGCAGTATGCGGAGGTGCGAGAAGTCTTTCGCTTCTGCGAGCCCGCAGGTGCGAGACTTGGGGCGCAGACGCGAAGAAGGGGATTTTGGCTGGCTTCGTAGAAGCGGAGAAGATGCGCAGGTGCACTTCCGCAGGCACGAGACTTGGAGCACAGATGCGGAAAATGGGAGGCCAAGGTTGAGTCGCAGGTGCGAGGCCTGGGCGCAGGTGCGTAGGCTGAGGAATTAAGTGAGTTTCGCAGGTGGGGCGATTTGACCGCAGGTGCGGTCCCGCAGGCGTGAAGAATAGGCCGCGGGTGCGAAAAAGCTGGGTAGAAGGTATATATTGCACACTTCCGAATTTTGGTTCATTCTTCACCATTTTCAGTCAGTTTTGGAGCTTTTGGGAGTGATTTGAAGAGGGATTCAAGGGGGGTTTCATCGAGGTAAGTTTCTTGAGCCCTAATACTCTTCTTTATGGTGATTTACCGTTGTTTAATCCTGTAATTAGTGGAAATTAGGGGTGAAAATGAGGGGTTAGGGCTTGGGATTTTGGATAGTTTAATTTAAGGATTTGAGGGACCAAAGGATGTCGGATTGTGATAAATTTGGTATGGTTGGACTCGTGAGTGGATGAGCTTTCTAGTTTTTTAATTTTTGTCGGGTTTCGAGACGTGGGCCAGGTTTGAGCCAATTTCGGGTTATGGTCTAAATTGGTATTTTTTCTTGTGGAATTCATTCCTTTAGCATAAATTGATGATATTGTACTGATTGTGAATAGATTCAAAGCATTTGGAGGCCGAATCGAAGGTCTAGAGCAACCCAGAGTAGGGATTTGATCAGTTTGAGGTAAGTAACGATTGTAAATCTAGTCGTGAGGGTATGAAATCCCGGATTTCGTATCATTTTACTATTTTAGGTGATGCACATGTAAGGCGAAGGACGTGTCAGCATGCACCGTGGGGGATTTTGACATGGTCCATCCCGTAGCAACTGTAAAGTTGCATATTTTGTTGAAACTATATGATACTTATGTGTTTTAGAAAGAGTTTCTGTAAATTGGGCTGAATACCATGTTTGGGCCTTGTGCCAGTGCTGTTTGGACCCTTAGGGTCCTTTTCTTACTATTCTCTCACTGTTTTTGATTGAAAATCTATACTCAGTCATGGTTATACCTGTTTACTGCATAACTGAGTTTTATTACTTTGTTTGATGCATATAAATGTTGTTTTGGGCTGAGTACCCTTTTTTTTACTGAGAGCCCGAGTAGCTTGAGAAGTTTATGACTGAGTGAGGCAGAGGGCCTGATTTGTGAGGATATTTATGGGATCGGGCTGCACACCGCAACATGTTTGATATAGGCCGAGGGTCTGATTGATTTATACCATGATTTGTCTTGATATAGCGCTTAGGCTGAAGGAGCCCCTCCAGAGTCTGTACATACCCCCAGTTAGCGCAGGTACCTACTGAGTGCGAGTGTTGAGTGCCGTGTGCTGAGTGACTGGGAGGTATGAGTGATGGTGAGGTAGGCCCGAAGGGCTGTTTGCGAGTGATTGTGAGGTATGCCCGAGGGGCTGTATACGAGTGATTGTGAGGTCTGCCCGAGGGGCTATTTATGATTTCATCATTTCCGCTCACCTTTGCATTGTGCCTCTGTTTGAAACTGTTGAAAAATATCTGTAAATGATTTTGACTGGAACTGGGTTTAAACGAGATGATTTGATTCAAACACTGATTTTTAATGCATGTTGTATTTTACCGAGATTTCATGATATGAAGTTTATATGCTTTATTGCTCGTCATTACTGCTCAGTCTTTATTTACTATTGTTACTTACTGAGTTGGCGTACTCACATTACTCCCTACACCTTGTGTGCAGATCCAGTTGTAGCTGGACATGGTAGCAGTTGTTAACTATTCCGGTTGCAGATTTTCTCGGGGATAGCAAAGTAGCTGCCTGGCGATCGAAGCCCGGCTCTTCTCCATCTTATCTTCCTTTAGTTGTATTTAGTTATTTTTTAGACTATGTTAGTCTCGATGTTGTCAGACAAATTGTAGTAAATGTTCATGACTAGTGACATCCCGATGTCAGGCTTTTCTTTTCCGCACTTTTGTTTTGATTTGAACTCCTTTACAGAGGTTTTTATGTTAAATAGCCTTCACATTTTCCTTAAAATGAAAGTATCGGTTTGTTTTGGAAATGAGTCGGCTTGCCTAGTTCCACGATAGGCGCCATCACGACAGGGTTAGTTTGGGTCGTGATAGTTAGATAAAAAATTTAAAGGATTTAGAATTAGTCCTTTAAATTTAGAGCATTTATCTGATGAAGATAAGAGAGTAAAACTCTCTGATGAGATAAATACGATCTCAGAAAAATATTCTCAAAAACCATACAAAGGGATGTATTATTATCCTAGGCTAACTCCTCAAACCAGATTTTAGCCATTACTCACAAAGTTACAATGGCAAAGAAATCTATGAATGGAACATTGATGGTTTTTGTTACAACCCAAATTCGCGTACCTTAGATCATGCCGTAAGTTAGTCGACATAAATCCAAGAAGAGATTATCTTTGAGATGATAAGAAGTTAATCCTATTGGTCTAAAACGATATAAGGGTGTATAAGAGTGGTTAACAAGTATTAGAAGTTAAACGAATCAAGGATATTGTAACCCGTATTTTCGGGTAACACTGGAGGTGATTAATTGTCCCAAGAGGTCATGTTTTAATGTATTTTAATCATATAATATCCGTATCATAAGTCTTGAAGTCAAGCGAGTTATGAAACAAAAGTCGATAAAAGTTGTCGCAACTTACGTTTATAATTTTACTTAAACTTTAGGTCAAATGTTACTACATTTTTCTCCAAATTTACTTGGAATTATGGGGTGATATACCTATAAAATTGAATATCTATGAGTCTAGTCTCCAACACATTAAACCGTTCGTCGATACGATCTTGGAATAGAGAGATATTCGCATTTTCGTGAGAGTGCGCCAAGCAGCTCTCTATGGGGCCCACAT
>AWOL01S0097108.1:0-27705 GCA_000715115.1 Nicotiana otophora
CTATATCACACAAAAATATGGGAATCAGGCGGAATTCAAGTTTCTTGGCCGTAAAATGCAAAACAAAGGAGGAATGGTCATGGCGAGGTAGTGACTATGGTTCCTAAGGTTGTATTTGATTTCCCGGAAATATTTAAGGTGATCCGGGTCCGGAGGGGCCCGACCCACTCGGAAGGCGGCACAAGCAAATATGGTAATCGGGCTGAATTCTAGTTTTTTGGCCGTAAATTGCAAAACAACGAGGAACGGTCATGGAAGGGTGGTGACTATGGTTTCTTAGGTCGTGTTTGATGGCTCGGAAAATTTTAGGCGATCGCCCACTCGGAAGGCTTGTGCTATAGAACACGAAAATATGGGAATCAAGCGGAATTCTAGTTTTTTGGTCGTAAAACACAAAAGATGAAGAACAGTCATGGCGGGGCGGTGAATATGGTTCTTCAAGTTGTATTTGATGGCCCTAAAACATTTTAGGCGATCGGGGTCCGGGGGCCTGGGCCCACTCGCAAGGCGTGTGCTAACACGAAAATATGGAAATCGGACGGAATTCTAGTTTTTTGGTCGTAAAACACAAAAAACAAGGAACAGTCATGGCAGAGCGGTGGCTATGGTTCTTCAGGTCGTATTTGACGGCCCAAAAATATTTTAGGCGATCGGAGTCCGGGGGCCCGCGCCCACTCGGAAGGCGTGGGCATAGCATACGAATATATGGGAATCGAGCGGAATTCTAGCTTTTTGGCCGTAAAACGCAAAAGATCGAGGAACGGTCATAGCAGGGCGGTGACTATGGTTCCTTAGGTCGTATTTGATGGCCCATAAAAATTTTAGGCTATTCGGGTCCGGGCAGCCCGGGCCCACTCAGAAGGCGTGGGATATTGCACACGAAAATCTTTAAATCGGGCAGAATTCTAGTTTCTTGGCCGTAAAACGCAAAAAATGAGGAATGGTCATGGCGGGGTGTGGACTATGGTTTCTTAGGTCGTATTTGATGGACCGGAAAAATTCAAGACGATCCGGGACTGGAGGGGCCCGACCCCCTCGGAAGACGGCACACGAAAATATGGTAATCATGCTGAATTCTTGTGTTTTGGCTGTAAAACGCAAAACAATGAGAAACGGTCATGGTGGGCGGTGACTATGGTTCCTTAGGTCGTATTTGATGGCCAGGAATAATTTTAGGCGATCGGGGTCTGAGGGGCCCAGGCCCACTCGGAAGGCGTGGGCTATAGCACACAAAAATATGGGAATTAGGCCGAATTCTAGTTTTTTGGCCGTAAAACGCAAAAACAAATGAGGAACGGTCATGGCGGAGCGGTAACTATGGTTCCTTAGATCGTATTTCATGGCCTGAAAAGTTTTTTGGTGACCAGGTGCTGGGGGCCCGCGCCCACTCGGAAGGCGTGGGCTATAGCACACAAAAATATGGGAATTAGGCCGAATTCTAGTTTTTTGGCCGTAAAACGCAAAAACAAATGAGGAACGGTCATGGCGGAGCGGTAACTATGGTTCCTTAGATCGTATTTCATGGCCTGAAAAGTTTTTTGGTGACCAGGTGCTGGGGGCCCGCGCCCACTCGGAAGGCATGGGCATAGCACCAAAAGATATGGTAATCGGGCGGAATTCTAGTTTTTTGGGAGGAAAACGCAAAACAACGAGAAACGTTCATGGCGTGGTAGTGACTATTGTTCCTTAGGTTTTATTTGATGGCCAGGAAATATTGTAGGCGATTCTGTTTCGGGGGGGGCATGCCTACTCGGAAGGCGTGGGCTATAGCATACGAAAATATGGGAATCGGGCGGAATTCTAGTTTTTTGGCCGTACAATGAAAGAAATGAGAAACGGTCATGGTGGGGTTGTGACTATGGTTCCTTAGGTCGTATTTGATTTTTCGGAAAAAAATTATGCAATGCACTTTCGGGGGATCCGGGCTCACTCGGAAGGCGAGGGCTATAGAACACGAAAATATGGGAATCAGGCAAAATTCTAGTT
Organism: Nicotiana otophora; assembly: GCA_000715115.1. Taxonomy (NCBI): domain Eukaryota; kingdom Viridiplantae; phylum Streptophyta; class Magnoliopsida; order Solanales; family Solanaceae; genus Nicotiana; species Nicotiana otophora. The sequence continues at coordinate 1,987 of AWOL01S0097108.1, forward strand.
TTTTGCCGTAAAACACAAAAAAGCGAGGAATGATCATGGCGAGGCGGTGACTATGGTTCTTTAGGTCGTATTTGATGGCCCGAAAAAATTTTAGGCGATCCAATTCCTGGGTGCCAGGCCTATTCGGAAGGCATGGGCTATAACACACGAAAATATTGGAATATGGCGGAATTCAAGTTTTTTGGCCGTAAAATGAAAAACAACGAGGAACGGTCATGGCGAGGCAGTGACTATGGTTACTTAGGTCGTATTTGATGGCCCGAAAAAATTTTAGGCGATCCGGTTTCGGGGACCTAGGCCCACTTGGAAGGCGTGGGCTATAGCACTCGAAAATATGGGAATCGGGCGGAATTCTATTTTTTTGGCCGTAAAACGCAAAAAACAAGGAACGGTCGTGGCGAGGCGGTGACTATGGTTCCTTAGGTCGTAATTGAGGTCCAGAAAAAATTTTAGGCAATCCAATTACAGGGGCCTGGGTCCACTTGGAAGGTGTGGGCTATATCACACAAAAATATGGGAATCAGGCAGAATTCAAGTTTCTTGGCCGTAAAACGCAAAACAAAGGAGGAATGGTCATGGCGTGGTGGTGACTATGGTTCCTATGGTCGTATTTGATTGCCTGAAAATATTTAAGGCGATCCGGGTCCGGAGGGGCCCGACCCACTCAGAAGGCAGCACAAGCAAATATGGTAATCGGGCTGAATTCTAGTTTTTTGGCCGTAAAACGCAAAACAACGAGGAACGGTCATGGAAGGGCAGTGACTATGGTTCCTTAGGTGTTGTTTGATGGCTCGGAAAATTTTAGGCGATCCGAGGGCCCGGGCCCACTCAGAAGGCGTGCGCTATAGAACACGAAAATATGGGAATCAGGCAGAATTCTAGTTTTTTGGTCGTAAAACACAAATAATGAGGAACAGTCATGGCGGGGCGGTGAATATGGTTCTTCAAGTCGTATTTGACATCCCTAAAAAATTTTAGGCGATCGGGGTCCGGGGGCCCGGGGGCCCGGGCCCACTAGCAAGGCGAGTGCTATAGAACACAAAAATATGGGAATCGGGCGGAATTCTAGTTTTTTGGTCGTAAAAATATAATAACGAGGAACAGTCATGACTGGGCGGTGACTATGGTTCTTCAGGTCGTATTTGATAGCCCAAAAATATTTTAGGCGATCGAAGTCTAGGGGCCCGCGCCCACTCGGAAGGCGTGGGCATATCATACGAATATATGGGAATCGGGCAGAGTTCTAGTTTTTTGGCGGGAAAACGCAAAAAAAATGAGAAACGTTCATGGTGGGGTGGTGACTATTGTTCCTTAGGTCGTATTTGATGGACCGGAAAAATTGTAGGCGATCCGTTTCCGGGGGGCCCATGCCCACTCGGAAGGCGTGGGCTATAGCACACGAAAATATGGGAATCGGACGAAATTCTAGCTTTTTGGCCGTAAAACGCAAAAGACCGAGGAACGGTCATAGCAGGGAGGTGACTATGGTTCCTTAGGTTGTATTTGATGGCCCATAAAAATTTTAGGCTATTCGGGTCCGGGCGGTCCGGGCCAACTCAGAAGGCGTGGGATATTGCACATGAAAATATGAAAATCGGGCAGAAATCTAGTTTCTTGGCCGTAAAATGCAAAAAAATGAGGAATGGTCATGGCGAGGTGTTGACTATGGCTCCTTAGGTCGTATTTGATGGACCAGAAAAATTTAAGGCAATCCGGGTATGGATGGGCCCGACCCACTCGGAAAGCGACACACGAAAAAATGGTAATCGTGCTGAATTCTTGTTTTTTTGTTGTAAAATGCAAAACAATTAGAAACAGTCACGGTGGGCGGTGACTATGGTTCCTTAGGTTGTATTTGATGGCCAGGAATAATTTTAGGCGATCGGGGTCAGAGGGGCCCAGGCCCACTCGGAAGGCGTGGGCTATAGCACACGAAAATAAGGGAATCGGGCAGAATTCTAGTTTTTTGGCCGTAAAACGCAAAAAAAAAGAGGAATGGTCATGGCGGAGCGGTAACTATGGTTCCTTAAATCGTATTTCATGGCCCGAAAAATTTTTAGGTGATCAGGTGCCGGGGGTCCGCACCCACTCGGAAGGCGTGGGCAGAGCACCAAAAAATATATGGTAATCGGGCGGGAATTCTAGTTTTTAGGAGGAAAACGCAAAAAACGAGAAACGTTCAAGGCATGGTAGTGACTATTGTTCCTTAGGTCGTATTTGATGGCCCGAAACAATTGTAGGCGATCCTGTTCCGGGGGGCCCATGCCACTCGGAAGGCGTGGGCTATAGCACACGAAAATATGGGAATAGAGCGAAATTCTAGTTTTTTGGCCGTAAAACGCAAAACTATGAGGAACGGTCATGGCGGGGCGATGGCTATGGTTCCTTAGGTCGTATTTGATAGCCCATAAATATTTAAGGCTATTTGGGTCCGGGCGGCCTGGGTCCACTCGGAAGGCGTGGGCTATAGCATACAAAAATATGGGAATCATGCGGAATTCTAGTTTTTTGGCCGTAAAAAGAAAAAAATGAGAAACGTTCATTGTGGGGCGGTGACTATGGTTCCTTAGGTCGTATTTGATTCCCCGAAAAGTTTTTACGCAATCCAGTTTCTGGGGGGGGGGGGGCACTCGGAACGTGGTGACTATGGTTCCTTATGTCATATCTGATGACCTGGAAAAATGTTAGGCGATCCAGTTCTAGGGGCCCGGTCCTACTCGGAAGGCGTGGGCTGTAGCACACGAAAATTTGGGAATCAGGCGGAATTCTAGTTGGACGTAAAATGCAAACAAAACGAGGTATGGTCATGGCGGGGTGGTGACTAAGGTTCCTAAGGTCGTATGTGATGGCCCGTAAAAATTTAAGGCGATCCGGGTCCGGAGGGGCCCGACCCACTCGGAAGGAGGCACAAGCAAATATGGTAATCGGGCTGAATTTTAGTGTTTTGGCCGTAAAACGCAAAGAAAATGAGGAAAGGTCATAGCGGGGTGGTGACTATGGTTCCTTATGTCGTATTTGATGGCTCGAAAAATTTTAGGCGATCGGGGTCCGGGGGCCTGGGCCCACTCAGAAGGCGTGTGCTATAACACACACAAATATGGGAAACGTGCGGAATTCTAGTTTTTTGGCCGTAAAACACAAAAAATGAGGAATAGTCATGGCGGGGCTGTGAATATGGTTCCATATGTCTTATTTGATGGCCTAGAAAAATTTTAGGCGATCCGGGTCCGGGGGCACTGCCCACTCGGAAGGCATGGGCTATAGCACACGAACATATGGGAATCGGGCAGAATTCTAATTTTTTTGCCATAAAACGCAAAACAAATGAGGAACGGTCATGGCGAGGCGGTGAATATGGTTCTTTTGGTCGTATTTGACGACCCGAAAATGTTTTAGGCGATCCGAGTCCGGGAGGCCCGACCCACTCGGAAGGCGTGGGCTATAACACATGAAAATAAGGGAATTGGGCGGAATTCTAGTTTTTTGGCCGTAAAACTAAAATAATGAGAAACGGTCATGGCGGGTCGATGACTATGGTTCCTTAGGTCGTATTTGATTGCCCGAAAATATTTTACGCAATCCAATTTTGGGGGGCCCGGGCCCACTCAGAAGGTGTGGGCTATAGCACACGAAAATATGGAAATCTGGCAGAATTCTAGTATTTTGGCCGTAAAACGCAAAACCGCAAGGAACGGTCATGGTGAGGCGGTGAATATGGTTCTTCAGGTCGTATTTGACGACCCAAAAAATTTTTAGGCGATCCGAGTCCGGGGAGCCCGGCCCACTCGGAAGGCGTGGGCTATATAGCATCGGAAATTATGGGATTCAGGCTGAATTCTAGAGTTTTTGCCATAAAACGCAAAGAAAATGAGGAACGGTCATGGCGGGGTGGTGACTATTATTCCTTAGGTCATATTTGATTGCCCGGAAAAACATTTACGCAATCCACTTTCGGGGGGCCTGAGCTCACTCGGAAGGCGTGGGTATAGCACACGAAAATATAGGAATCGGGTAGAATTCTAGTTTTTTGGCCGCAAAACATAAAAAAGCAAGGAACGGTCATGGCGAGGCAGTGACTATGGTTCTTTAGGTCGTAATTTATGGCCCGGAAAAAGTTTAGGCGATCCGGTTCCGGGGACCCAGGCCCACTAGGAAGGCGTGGGCTATAGCACTCGAAAATATGGGAATCGGGCGGAATTCTATTTTTTTGGCCGTAAAACGCAAAATACAAGGAACAATCATGGTGAGGTGGTAACTATGGTACCTTAGGTCGTATTTGATGTCCCGGAAAAATTTTAGGCGATCCAGTTCCGGGGGCCCGTGCCCACTTGGAAGGTGTGGGCTATATCACACAAAAATATGGGAATCAGGCGGAATTCAAGTTTCTTGGCCGTAAAACGCAAACCAAAACGAGGAATGGTCATGGCGGGGTGGTGACTATGGTTCCTAAGGTCGTATTTGATTGCCCGGAAATATTTAAGGCGATCCGGGTCCGGAAGAACCCGGCCCACTCGTAAGGCGGCACAAGCAAATATGGTAATCGTGCAGAATTCTAGTGTTTTGGCCGTAAAATACAAAAAAATGAGGAACGGTCATGGAAGGGCGGTGACTATGGTTCCTTAGATCGTATTTGATAGCTCGAAAAATTTTAGGCGATCGGAGTCCGGGGGCCCTGGCCCACTCGGAAGGCATGTGCTATAGAACACGAAAATATGGGAATTAGGCGGAATTCTAGTTTTTTTGTCGTAAAACACAAAAATCGAGGAACAGTCATGGCGGGGCGGTGAATATAGTTCTTCAAGTTGTATTTGATGGCCCAAAAAGGTTTTAGGTGATCGGGGTCCGGGGGCCCGGGCCCACTCGCACGGCGTGTGCTATAGAACACGGAAATATGGGAATCGGACGAAATTCTAGTTTTTTGGTCGTAAAACACAAAAAACGAGGAACAGTAATGGCAGGGCAGTGACTATGGTTCTTCAGGTCGTATTTGATGGCCCGAAAATATTTTGGGCGATCGGAGTCTGGGGGCCCGCACCGACTCGAAAGGCGTGGGCATAGCATACGAAAATATGGGAATCGTGCAGAATTTTAGTTTTTTGGCGGGAAAACACAAAAGAATGAGAAACGTTCATGGCGGGGCGGTGACTATTGTTCCTTAGGTCGTATTTGATGGATCGGAAAAAATGTAGGCCATCCGGTTCCGGGGGGCCCATGCCCACTCGGAAGGCGTGGGCTATATAGCACACACAAATATGGAATCGGGCAGAATTCAAGCTTTTTGGCCGTAAAACGCAAAAGACCGAGGAACAGTCATGGAGGGGCGGTGAATATGGTTCCTTAGGTCGTATTGGATGGCCCAAAGAAATTTAAGGCTATTCGGGTCCGGGCGGCCCGGACTCACTCAGAAGGTGTGGGATATTGCACACGAAAATATGGAAATAGGGCGGAATTCTAGTTTCTTGGCCATAAAACGCAAAGAAATGAGGAACGGTCATGGCGGGGGTGGTGACTATAGTTACTTAGGTCGTATTTGATTGCCCGGAAAAATTTAAGGCGATCCGGGTCTGGAGGGGTCCGACCCACTCGGAAGGTGGCGCACGAAAATATAATAATCGTGCTGAATTCTAGTTTTTTGGCTGTGAAACGCAAAACAATGAGGAACGGTCATGGTGAGGCGGTGACTATGGTTCCTTAGGTAGTATTTGATGGACTGGAATAAGTTTAGGCGATCGGGGTCCTAGGGGCCCAGGCCCACTCGGAAGGCGTGGGCAATAGCACACGCAAATATAGGAATCGGGCAGAATTCTATTTTTTGGCCGTAAAACGTAAAACAAATGAGGAATGTTCATGGCAGCGCGATGGCTATGGTTCCTTAGGTTGTATTTGATGGCCCATAAAAATTTAAGACTACTCGGGTCCGGCGGCCCGCGCCCACTCAGAAGGCGTGGGATATAGCACACGAAAATATGAGAATCTCGCGGAATTCTAGTTTCTTGGCCGTAAAACGCAAAAAAATGAGAAACGATCATGGCAGAGTGGTAACTATGGTTCCTTAGATAGTATATTATGGCCCGGAAAATTTTTAGGCGATCAGGTTCCGGGTGCCCGCGCCCACTCGGAAGGCGTGGGCATAGCACCAAAAAATATGGGAATCAGGCGGAATTCTAGTTGTTTGGTAGGAAAACGCAAATAAACGAGAAACCTTCATGGCGTGGCAGTGATTATTGTTCCTTAGGTCGTATTTTATGGCCTGAAAAAATTGTAGGCGATCCTGTTATGGGGGGCCCATGGCCACTCGGAAGGTGTGGGCTATAGCACACGAAAATATGGGAATCAAGCGGAATTCTAGTTTTTTGGCCGTAAAACGCAAATCAATGAGGAACGGTCATGGCGGGGCGGTGGCTATGGTTACTTAGGTCGTATTTGATGGCCCATAAACTTTTAAGGCTATTCGGGTCTGGGGCGTCCGGGCCCACTCGGAAGGCGTGGGCTAGTACATGAAAATATGGGAATCGGGCAGAATTCTAGTTTTTTAGCCGTAAAACGAAAAAAATGAGAAACGTTCATGGTGGGGCGGTGACTATGGTTCCTTAGGTCGTATTTGATGGCTTGGAAAAATTTTAGGCGATCCGGTTCTGGGGGCCCAGGCCCACTTGGAAGGTGTGGGCTATAGCACGAAAATATGGGAATCAGGTGTTATTCTATTTTCTTGGACGTAAAATGCAAACAAAACTAGGAATGGTCATGGAGGGGTGGTGACTAAGGTTCCTAAGGGCGTATTTGATGGCTCGGAAATATTTAAGGCGATCCGGGTCCGGAGGGGCTCGGCCCACTCGGAGGGCGGCACAAGCAAATATGGTAATCGGGCTAAATTCTAGTGTTTTGGCCATAAAATGCAAAGCAAATGAGGAACGATCATGGCGGGGTGGTAACTATGGTTCCTTATGTCGTATTTGATGGCTCGGAAAATTTTAGGCGATCGGGGTCTGGGGGCCTGGGCCCACTCGGATGGCGTGTGCTATAACACACGAAAATATGAGAATCGTGCGTAATTCTAGTTTTTTTGCCGTAAAACACAAAAAATGAGGAACAGTCATGGCGGGGCTTTGACTATGGTTCCATAGGTCGTATTTGATGGGCTGGAAAATTTTTAGGCGATCCAGGTCCGGGGACACTGCCCTCTGGGAAGGTGTGGGCTATAGCACACGAACATATGGGAATCTGGCAGAATTCTAGTTTTTTGGCCGTAAAATGCAAAAATAATGAGGAACGGTCAAGGCGAGGCAGTGACTATGGTTCTTCAGGTTGTATTTGACGGCCCGAAAATTTTTTAGGTAATCCGAGTCCGGGATGCCTGGCCCACGCGGAAGGCGTGGGCTATAACACATGAAAATATGGGAATCGGGCGAAATTCTAGTTTTTTGGCCGTAAAACTAAAATAATGAGAAAAGGTCATGGCGGGGCGGTGACTATAATTCCTTAGGTTGTATTTGATTGCCCAAAACACTTTTACGCAATCCAGGTTCGGGGGGCCCGGGCCCACTCGGAAGGCGTGGGCTATAGCACATGAAAATATGAGAATGTGGTAGAATTCTAGTTGTTTTGCCGTAAAACGCAAAAAAGCAAGGAACAGTCATGGCGAGGCGGTGAATATGGTTCTTCAGGTCGTATTTGACAACCCGAAAATATTTTAGGCGATATGAGTACGGGGGGCCCGGCCCACTCGGAAGGCGTGGGCTATAGCTCACGAAATTATGGGAATCGGGTTGAATTCTAGTGTTTTTGCCATAAAACGAAAAGAAAATGAGGAACGGTCATGGCAGGGCGGTGGCTATGGTTCCTTAGGCCGTATTTGATTGCCCAGAAAAAATTTACCCAATCCACTTTCGGGGGGCCCGGGCTCACTAGGAAGGCGTGGGTTATAGCATACGAAAATATGGGAATCAGGTAGAATTCTAGTTTTTGGGCCGTAAAACACAAAAAGAGTAAGGAACGGTCATGGCTAGACGGTGACTATGGTTCTTTAGGTCGTATTTCATGGCTCGAAAAAATTTTAGGCGATCCGAGTCCGGGGGGCCAGGCCCACTCGGAAAGGCGTGGGCTATAGCACACGAAAATATTGGAATAGGGCAAAATTCAAGTTGTTTGGCCGTAAAACGAAAAATAATGAGGAACGGTCATGGCGACATGGTGTTTATGCTTCCTTAGGTCGTATTTGATAGACCGGACAAATTTTAGGCGATCCGGTTCTGGGGACCCAGGCTCACTTGGAAGGCGTGGGCTATAGCACACGAAAATATGGAAATCGGGTGGAATTCTAGTTTTTCGGCTGTAAAACGCAAAACAACATGAGGAACGGTCATGGAGAGGCAGTGACTATGGTTCTTCAGGTCATATTTGACGGCCCGAAAAATTTTTAGGCGATCCGAGTCCGGGGGGCCCGGGCCCACTTGGAAGGCGTGGGCTATAGCACACGAAAATATGGAAATCGGGTGGAATTCTAGTTTTTCGGCTGTAAAACGCAAAACAACATGAGGAACGGTCATGGAGAGGCAGTGACTATGGTTCTTCAGGTCATATTTGACGGCCCGAAAAATTTTTAGGCGATCCGAGTCCGGGGGGCCCGGGCCCACTTGGAAGGCGTGGGCTATAGCACACGAAAATATGGGAATCAGGCGGAATTCTAGTGTTTTGGCCGTAAAACTAAAATAATGAGAAACGGTCATGGAGGGGCATTGACTATGGTTCCTTAGGTCATATTTGATTGCCCGGTTAATTTTTATGCAATCTAGTTTTGGGAGGCCCGGACCACTCGAAAGGCGTGGGCTATAGCACACGAAAATATGGGAATCTGGCAGAAATCTAGTTTATTGGCCGTAAAATGCAAAAAAGCGAGGAACGGTCTTGGTGAGGCAGTGACTACGCTTCTTTTGGTCATATTTAATGGCCCGAAAAAAGTTTAGGCAATCCGAGTCCGGGGGGCCAGGCCCACTCATAAGGCGTGGGCTTTAGCAAATGAAAATATTAGAATCAGGCAGAATTCAAGTTGTTTGGCCGTAAAACGAAACACACGAGGAACGGTCATAGAGAGGCGGTGACTATGGTTCCTTAGGTCATATTTTATGCAATGGAAAAATTTTAGGCGATCCGGTTCCGGGGACCCAGGCCCACTTGGAAGGCGTGGGCTATAGCACACGAAAATATAGGAATCAGGCGGAATTCTAGTTTTTCGGCCGTAAAATGCAAAAAAACAAAACAAGGAACGGGCATGGAGAGGTAGTGACTATGGTTCCTTAGGTCGTATTTGATGTCACGGAAAACTTTTAGGCGATCCGATTCCGGGGGGGCCCGGGGCCACTTGGAAGGCGTGGGCTATAGCACCCGAAAATATGGGAATCGGGAGGAATTCTAGTTATTTCTTCGTAAAACGCAAAAACACGAGGAACGGTCATGGCGAGGTGGTGATTATGGTTCCTTATGTCATATTTGATGGCCCGGAAATACTTTAGGCGATCTAGTTCCGGGGGCCTAGGCCCACTTGGAAGGCGTGGGCTATAGCACACGAAAACGCAAATATAAAAACTAGGAATGGTCATGGCAGGGTGATGACTTTGGTTCCTAAGGTCATATTTGACGGCCCGAAAAAACTTAATGTGATCCGGGTCCGGAGGGGCCCGTCCCACTCGGAAGGCGGCACAAGCAAATATGGTAATCGGGCTAAATTCTAGTGTTTTGGCCGTAAAACGCAAATAAATGAGGAACGGTCATGGCGGGGCGGTGACTATGGTTCTTTAGGTCGTATTTGATGGCCCGGAAAATTTTAGGCGATCGGGGTCCCGGGGCCAGGGCCCACTCGAAAGGCGTGTGCTATAGCACACGAAAAAATGGAAATCGGGCGAAATTCTAGTTTTTTGGCCGTAAAATGCAAATAATGAGGAACGGTCATGGCAGGGTGGTGATTATGGTTCCATAGGTCGTATTTGATGGCCTGGAAAAATTTTAGGCGATCCCGGTCCGGGGGCACTGCCCACTAGGAAGGCATTGGCTGTAGCACACGAACATATGGGAATCGGGCAAAATTCTAGGTTTTTTGCCGTAAAACGCAAACCAAACAAGGAACGGTGATGGCGAGGTGGTGACTATGGTTCTTTAGGTCGTATTTTATGGCCCGAAAAAATTTTAGGCGATCCGAGTCCAGTGGGCCCGGCCCACTCGGAATGCGTTGGCTATAGCACACAAAAATATGGGAATCGGACGGAATTTCAAGTTTTTTGGCCGTAAAACAAAAACAATGAGAAACTGTCATGGCGGGGCGGTGACTATGGTTCCTTAGGTTGTAATTTATTGCCCGGAAAATTTTACTCTATCAAGGTTTGGGGTCCCCGGGCCCACTCGGAAGGTGTGGGCAATAGCACACGAAAATATGGGAACCGTACAGAATTCTAGTTTTTTGGCCGTAAAAGTAAAATAATGAGAAACGGTCATGGCGGGGTGGTGACTATGGTTCCTTAGGTCATATTTGATTGCCCGAAAAGTTTTTACGCAATCCAGTTTCGGGGGACCCGGGCCCACTTGGTAGGCGTGGACTATTGCACACGAAAATGTGGGAATGTGGCAGAATTCTAGTCGTTTGGCCGTAAAACGCAAAAAAGCGAGGAACGGTCATGGCGAGGTGGTGAATATGGTTCTTCAGGTCGTATTTGACGACCCAAAGAAATTTTAGACGATCCGAGTCCGGGGGGCCCGGCCCACTCGGAAGGCGTGGGCTATAGCACACGAAATTATGGGAATCAGGCTGAATTCTAGTTTTTCAGCCGTAAAACGCAAAACAATTCAAGGAACGGTCATGGCGAGGTGGTGACTATTGTTCCTTGTGTCGTATTTGATGGCTCGAAAATCTTTTAGGCAATCCGAGTCTGGGGGCCCCGGTCCATTCGAAAGGCGTGGGCTCTAGCACACAAAAATATGGGAATTAGGAGGATTTCTAGTTATTTGGCCGTAAAATGCAAAAAACGAGGAACGGTCATGGCGAGGCGGTGATTATGTTTCGTTATGTCGTATTCGATGGCCCAGAAATATTTTAGGCGATCCAGTTCCGAAGGCCTAGGCCCACTTGGAAGGCGTGGGCTATAGCACACGAAAACGCAAAAAACAAACGAGGAATGGTCATGGCGGGGTGGTGACTTTGGTTCCTAAGGTCGTATTTAATGGCCTGGAAAAATTTAAGTCGATTCGGGTCCTGAGGGGCCCGACCCACTCGGAGGGCGGCACAAACACATATGGTAATCGGGCTAAATTCTAGTTTTTTGGCCGAAAAACCAAATAAACGAGGAACGGTCATGGCGGGGCGGTGACTATGGTTCCTTAGGTCGTATTTGATGGCCCAAAAAAATTTAGGCGATCGAGGTCCGGGGTCCGGGGGCCAGGGCCCACTCGAAAGGCGTGTGCTATAGCACACAAAAAATGAGAATCGGGCGAAATTCTAGTTTTTTGGCCGTAAAATGCAAAACACGAGGAACGGTCATGGTCGTGCGGTGATTATGGTTCCATAGGCCGTATTTGATGGCCTGGAAATATTTTGGGCGATCCCGGTCCGGGGGCACTGCCCACTAGGAAGGCATGGGCTATAGCACACGAACATATGGGAATCGGGCGGAATGCTAGGTTTTTGGCCATAAAATGCAAAAGAAACAAGGAACGGTCATGGCGAGGCGGTGACTATGGTTCTTTAGGTCGTATTTGATGGCCTGAAAAAATTTAGGCAATCCGAGTCCAGGGGGCCCAACCCACTCGGAATGCGTGGGCTATAGAACACGAAAATATGGGAGTCGGGCGGAATTCTAGTTTTTTGGCCGTAAAACAAAACAAATGAGAAAATGTCATGGCAGGGCGGTGACTATGGTTCCTTAGGTCGTATTTGATTGCCCAGAAACTTTTACGCTATCAAGTTTCGGGGGGCCCGTGCCCACTCGGAAGGCGTGGGCTATAGCACACAAAAATATGGGAATCGGGTGGAATTCTAGTTTTTTGGCCGTAAAACTAAAATAATGAGAAACGGTCATGGTGGGGTAGTGACAATGGTTCCTTAGGTCGTATTTGATTGCCCGAAAAGTATTTACGCAATCCAGTTTTGGAGGCCCGGGCCCACTTGGAAGGCGTGGGCTATAGTACACGAAAATATGGAAATGTGGTAGAATTCTAGTTATTTAGCTGTAAAACGCAAAAAAGCGAGGAACGGTCATGGCGAGGTGGTGAATATGTTTCTTCAGGTCGTATTATACGACCCAAAAACATTTTAGGCGATCCGAGTCCGGGGGGCCCGGCCCACTCGGAAGGCGTATAGCACACGAAATTATGGGAATCGGGCTGAATTCTAGTTTTTCGGCCATAAAACAAAAAATAATTAAAGGAACGGTCATGGCGAGGCGGTGACTATGGTTCCTTTGGTCGTATTTGATGGCCCAAAAAATTTTTAGGCGATCCGAGTACGGGGGGCCCGGCCCACTCGAAAGGCGTGGGCTATAGCACATGAAAATATGGTAATCGGGAGGAATTCAAGTTATTTGGCCATAAAATGCAAAATATAAGGAACGGGCATGGCGAGGCGGTGATTATGGTTCCTTATGTCGTATTTGATGGCCCAGAAATATTTTAGGCGATCCAGTTCCGGGGGCCTAGGCCCACTTTGAAGGCATGGGCTATGGCACACGAAAACGCAAAAAACAATGAGGAATGGTCATGGTGGGGTGGTCACTTTGGTTCCTAAGGTCGTATTTGACGGCCCGGAAATATTTAAGGCGATCTGGGTACGGAGGGGCCCGGCTCACTCGGAAGGTGGCAAAAGCAAATATGGTAATCGGGCTAAATTCTAAATATTTGGCCATAAAACACAAATAAACGAGGAACGGTCATGACGGGGCGGTGACTATGGTTCCTTAGGTCGTATTTGATGGCTCAAAAAATTTTAGGCTATCGAAGTCCGGGGCCAGGGCCCACTCGAAAGGTGTGTGCCATAGCACACGAAAAAATGGGAATCGGGGGAATTCTAGTTTATTGGCTGTAAAATGCAAAAAATGAGGAACGGTCATGGTGGGGCGGTGATTATGGTTCCATAGGTCGTATTTGATGGCCTGGAAAAATTCTGGGTGATCCCGGTCCGGGGGTACTGCCCACTAGGAAGGCATGGGCTATAGCACACGAACATATGGGAATCGGGTGGAATTCTAGGTTTTTGGCCATAAAACGCAAAACAAACAAGGAACGGTCATGGAGAGGCAGTGACTATGGTTCTTTAGGTCGTATGTGATGGCTCGAAAATTTTTTAGGCGATTCGAGTCCAGGGGGCCCGGTCCACTCGGAATGCGTGGGCTATAGCACACAAAAATATGGGAATCGGGCGGAATTCTAGTTTTTTGGCCGTAAAACAAAAGAAATGAGAAACTGTCATGGCAGGGCGGTGACTATGGTTCCTTAGGTCGTATTTGATTTCCTAGAAAATTTTACGCTATCAAGTTTCGGGGGGGCCCGTGCCCACTCGGAAGGCGTGGGCTATAGCACACGAAAATATGGGAATCGGGCGGAATTCTAGGTTTTTGGCCGTAAAACTAAAATAATGAGAAACGGTCATGGCGGGGCGGTGACTATGGTTCCTTAGGTCGTATTTGATTGCCCGAAAAGTTTTTACGCAATCCAGTTTCGGGGGCTCCGGGCCCACTCGGAAAGCGTGGGCTATAGCACACGAAAATATGGGAATGTGACTGAATTCTAGTTTTTTGGCCTTAAAACGCAAAAAGTGAGGAACAGTCATGGTGAGGTGGTGAATATGTTTCTTCAGGTCGTATTATACGACCCAAAAACATTTTAGGCGATCCGAGTCCGGGGGGCCCGGCCCACTCGGAAGGCGTATAGCACACGAAATTATGGGAATCGGGCTGAATTCTAGTTTTTCGGCCATAAAACAAAAAATAATTAAAGGAACGGTCATGGCGAGGCAGTGACTATGGTTCCTTTGGTCGTATTTGATGGCCCAAAAAATTTTTAGGCGATCCGAGTACGGGGGGCCCGGCCCACTCGAAAGGCGTGGGCTATAGCACATGAAAATATGGTAATCGGGAGGAATTCAAGTTATTTGGCCATAAAATGCAAAATATAAGGAACGGGCATGGCGAGGCGGTGATTATGGTTCCTTATGTCGTATTTGATGGCCCAGAAATATTTTAGGCGATCCAGTTCCGGGGGCCTAGGCCCACTTTGAAGGCATGGGCTATGGCACACGAAAACGCAAAAAACAATGAGGAATGGTCATGGTGGGGTGGTCACTTTGGTTCCTAAGGTCGTATTTGACGGCCCGGAAATATTTAAGGCGATCTGGGTACGGAGGGGCCCGGCTCACTCGGAAGGTGGCAAAAGCAAATATGGTAATCGGGCTAAATTCTAAATATTTGGCCATAAAACACAAATAAACGAGGAACGGTCATGACGGGGCGGTGACTATGGTTCCTTAGGTCGTATTTGATGGCTCAAAAAATTTTAGGCTATCGAAGTCCGGGGCCAGGGCCCACTCGAAAGGTGTGTGCCATAGCACACGAAAAAATGGGAATCGGGGGAATTCTAGTTTATTGGCTGTAAAATGCAAAAAATGAGGAACGGTCATGGTGGGGCGGTGATTATGGTTCCATAGGTCGTATTTGATGGCCTGGAAAAATTCTGGGCGATCCCGGTCCGGGGGTACTGCCCACTAGGAAGGCATGGGCTATAGCACACGAACATATGGGAATCGGGTGGAATTCTAGGTTTTTGGCCATAAAACGCAAAACAAACAAGGAACGGTCATGGAGAGGCAGTGACTATGGTTCTTTAGGTCGTATGTGATGGCTCGAAAATTTTTTAGGCGATTCGAGTCCAGGGGGCCCGGTCCACTCGGAATGCGTGGGCTATAGCACACAAAAATATGGGAATCGGGCGGAATTCTAGTTTTTTGGCCGTAAAACAAAAGAAATGAGAAACTGTCATGGCAGGGCGGTGACTATGGTTCCTTAGGTCGTATTTGATTTCCTAGAAAATTTTACGCTATCAAGTTTCGGGGGGGCCCGTGCCCACTCGGAAGGCGTGGGCTATAGCACACGAAAATATGGGAATCGGGCGGAATTCTAGGTTTTTGGCCGTAAAACTAAAATAATGAGAAACGGTCATGGCGGGGCGGTGACTATGGTTCCTTAGGTCGTATTTGATTGCCCGAAAAGTTTTTACGCAATCCAGTTTCGGGGGCTCCGGGCCCACTCGGAAAGCGTGGGCTATAGCACACGAAAATATGGGAATGTGACTGAATTCTAGTTTTTTGGCCTTAAAACGCAAAAAGTGAGGAACAGTCATGGTGAGGTGGTGAATATGTTTCTTCAGGTCGTATTATACGACCCAAAAACATTTTAGGCGATCCGAGTCCGGGGGGCCCGGCCCACTCGGAAGGCGTATAGCACACGAAATTATGGGAATCGGGCTGAATTCTAGTTTTTCGGCCATAAAACAAAAAATAATTAAAGGAACGGTCATGGCGAGGCAGTGACTATGGTTCCTTTGGTCGTATTTGATGGCCCAAAAAATTTTTAGGCGATCCGAGTACGGGGGGCCCGGCCCACTCGAAAGGCGTGGGCTATAGCACATGAAAATATGGTAATCGGGAGGAATTAAAGTTATTTGGCCATAAAATGCAAAATATAAGGAACGGGCATGGCGAGGCGGTGATTATGGTTCCTTATGTCGTATTTGATGGCCCAGAAATATTTTAGGCGATCCAGTTCCGGGGGCCTAGGCCCACTTTGAAGGCATGGGCTATGGCACACGAAAATGCAAAAAACAATGAGGAATGGTCATGGTGGGGTGGTGACTTTGGTTCCTAAGGTCGTATTTGACGGCCCGGAAATATTTAAGGCGATCTGGGTACGGAGGGGCCCGGCTCACTCGGAAGGCGGCAAAAGCAAATATGGTAATCGGGCTAAATTCTAAATTTTTGGCCATAAAACACAAATAAACGAGGAACGGTCATGACGGGGCGGTGACTATGGTTCCTTAGGTCGTATTTGATGGCTCAGAAAATTTTAGGCTATCGAAGTCCGGGGCCAGGGCCCACTCGAAAGGTGTGTGCCATAGCACACGAAAAAATGGGAATCGGGGGAATTCTAGTTTATTGGCTGTAAAATGCAAAAAATGAGGAACGGTCATGGTGGGGCGGTGATTATGGTTCCATAGGTCGTATTTGATGGCCTGGAAAAATTCTGGGTGATCCCGGTCCGGGGGTACTGCCCACTAGGAAGGCATGGGCTATAGCACACGAACATATGGGAATCGGGTGGAATTCTAGGTTTTTGGCCATAAAACGCAAAACAAACAAGGAACGGTCATGGAGAGGCAGTGACTATGGTTCTTTAGGTCGTATGTGATGGCTCGAAAATTTTTTAGGCGATTCGAGTCCAGGGGGCCCGGTCCACTCGGAATGCGTGGGCTATAGCACACAAAAATATGGGAATCGGGCGGAATTCTAGTTTTTTGGCCGTAAAACAAAAGAAATGAGAAACTGTCATGGCAGGGCGGTGACTATGGTTCCTTAGGTCGTATTTGATTTCCTAGAAAATTTTACGCTATCAAGTTTCGGGGGGGCCCGTGCCCACTCGGAAGGCGTGGGCTATAGCACACGAAAATATGGGAATCGGGCGGAATTCTAGGTTTTTGGCCGTAAAACTAAAATAATGAGAAACGGTCATGGCGGGGCGGTGACTATGGTTCCTTAGGTAGTATTTGATTGCCCAAAAAGTTTTTACGCAATCCAGTTTCGGGGGCCCCGGGCCCACTCGGAAAGCGTGGGCTATAGCACACGAAAATATGGGAATGTGACTGAATTCTAGTTTTTTGGCCTTAAAACGCAAAAAGTGAGGAACAGTCATGGTGAGGTGGTGAATATGGTTCTTCAGGTCGTATTTGACGACCCAAAAAAATTTTAGGCGATCCGAGTCCGGGGGCCCCGGCCCACTCGGAAGGCGTGGGCTATAGCACACGAAATTATGGGAATCAGGCTGAATTCTAATGTTTTTGCCGTAAAATGCAAAGCAAATGAGGAACGGTCATGGCGGGGTAGTGACTATGGTTCCTTAGGTCGTATTTGATTGCCCGGAAAAAATTTACGCAATCCACTTTCGGAAGGCATGGGCTATAGCACCTGAAAATATGGGAATTAGGAGGAATTCTAGTTATTTGGCCGTAAAATGCAAAAAATGAGGAACGGTCATGGAGGAGCGGTGACTATGGTTCCATAGGTCGTATTTGATGTCCTGGAAAAATGTTAGGCGATCCGGGTCCGGGGGCAGTGCCCACATGGAAGGCATGGGCTATAACACACGAACATATGGGAATCGGGTGGAATTTTAGTTTTTTGGCCGTAAAACGCAAAAACAATGAGGAATGGTCATAGAGAGGCGGTGACTATGGTTCCTTAGGTTGTATTTCATGGCCTGGAAAATTGTTTGGTGATTCGGGTCCAGGGGGCCATGCCCACTCGGAAGGCATGGGCTATGGCACACGAACATATGGGAATAAGGTGGAATTCTAGGTTTTTGGCGTAAAACGCAAAACAAACAAGGAACGGTCATGGCGAGGCGATTATTATGGTTCTTTAGGTCATATTTGATGGCCCGAAAAATTTTTATGCGATTCGAGTCCGGGGGCCTGCCCCAGCCGGACGGCGTGGGCTTTAACACACGAAAATATGGGAATCATGCGAAATTCTAATTTTTTGGCCGCAAAAAAGCAAACAAACAAGGAATGGTCATGGCGGGGTGGTGACTATGGTTACTTAGGTCATATTTGATGGCCCATAAATATTTTAGGCTATCCGGGTCTGGGCGGCCCGGGCCCACTCTGAAGGCGTGGGCTATAGCACACGAAAATAAGGAAATCGGGCGAAATTCTAGTTTCTTGGCCGTAAAAAGCAAAACAATGTGGAACGGTCATG
The DNA here is from genome assembly GCA_000715115.1 of Nicotiana otophora. NCBI lineage: Eukaryota > Viridiplantae > Streptophyta > Magnoliopsida > Solanales > Solanaceae > Nicotiana > Nicotiana otophora. Next base: position 19,988 of record AWOL01S0097108.1, read on the forward strand.
GCGGGGAAGTGACTATGGTTCCTTAGGTAGAATTTGATGGCCCGGAAAAATTTAAGGCGATCGGGGTCCGGGGGGCCTGGGCCCACTCGGAAGGCGTGGGCTATAGCACACGAAAATTAGGGAATCATGCGTAATTCTTGTTTTTTGGCCGTAAAACATAAAATAAAGAGGAGAGTTGATGGCGGGGCAGTGACTATGGTTTCTTAGGTCGTATTTGATGGCCCGAAAAAATTTTAGGCGATCCGAGTCCGGGGGGGCCGACACACTCGGAAGGAGTGGGTTATAGCACACGAAAATATAGGAATCGGGCGGAATTCTAGTTTTTTGACTGTAATACGCAACAAATGAGGAACGATCATGGCAGAGCGGTAACTATGGTTCCTTAGATCGTATTTCATGGCCCGGAAAATATTGAGGCGATCGGGGTCCGGGGACCGCGCCCACTCGGAAGGCGTGGGCATAGTACACGAAAATATGGGAATCAGGCAGAATTCTAGTTTTTTGGCTGGAAAAAGCAAAAACATGAGGAACGGTCATGGCGGGGCGGTGACTATTGTTCCTTAGGTTGTATTTGATGGCTAGAAAAAACTGTAGGCGATCCGGTTCCGGGGGGCCCGTGCCCACTCGGAAGGCGTGGGCTATAGCACACGAAAATATGGGAATCGTGCGAAATTCTAGTTTTTTGGCCGAAAAATGCAAAACAACGAGGAACGGTCATGGAGGGGCGGTGGCTATGGTTCCTTAGGTCGTAGTGGATGGTTCATAAAAATTTAAGGCTATTTGGGTCCGGGTGGCCCAGGCCCACTCAGAAGGCGTGGGATATAGCACACGCAAATTAGAGAATCGGGCGGAATTCTAGTTTCTTGGACGTAAACCGCAACAAAACGAGGAACAATCATGGCAGGGTAGTGACTATGGTACCATAAGTAGTATTTGATGGCCCGTAAAAATTTAAGGCGATCCGGGTCTTGAGGGGCCTGACCCACTAGGAAGGCAGCACACTAAAATATGGTAATCGGGTTGAATTCTTTTTTTTTTGCCGTAAAACGCAAAATAAATGAGGAGCGGTCATGGTGGGGCGGTGACTATGGTTACTTAGGTCGTATTTGATGGCCCGGAAAAACCTTAGGTGATCGGGGTCCGAGCGGCCGATCCCACTCGGAAGGCATGGGGGCACACGAAAATATGGGAATCATGCGAAATTCTAGTTCCTTAGCCGTAAAACGCAAACAAATGAGGAACGGTCATGGCGGAGTGGTAACTATGGTTCCTTAGATAGTATTTCATGGCCCGAAAAAATTGTAGGCGATCCGGTTCCGGGGGGCCCGTGCCCACTCGGAAGGCGGGGGCAATAGCACACGAAAATATGGGAATCAGGCAGAATTCTAGTTTTTTGGCCGTAAAACGCAAAACAAGGAGGAATGGTCATGGCGAGGCGGTGGCTATAGTTCCTTAGGTCGTATTTGATGGCCCATAAAAATTTAAGGCTATTCAGGTCCAGGCGGCCCAGGCCCATTCAGAGGGCGTGGGATATAGCACGCGAAAATATGGGAATCAGGCAGAATTCTAGTTTTTTGGCCGTAAAACGCAAAACAAGGAGGAATGGTCATGGCGAGGCGGTGGCTATAGTTCCTTAGGTCGTATTTGATGGCCCATAAAAATTTAAGGCTATTCAGGTCCAGGCGGCCCAGGCCCATTCAGAGGGCGTGGGATATAGCACGCGAAAATATGGGAATCAAGCGGAATTCTTGTTTCTTGGCGGTAAAACGCAAAAGAACGAGGAACGGTCATGGCAGGGCGGTGACTATGGTTCCTTAGGTAGTATTAGATTGCCCAGAAAAATTTAAGGCGATCCGGGTCTGGAGGGGCCCGACCCATTCGGATGGTGTGGGTTATAGCACACGCAAATATGGGAATCGGGCGGAATTCTATTATTTTCACCGTAATACGCAAAAAAACAAGGAACGATCATGGAGGAGCAGTAACTATGGTTCCTTAGATCGTATTACATAGCCCAGAAACCTTTTAGGCGATCAGGGTCCAGGTTCCCGCACCCACTCGGAAGGCGTGGGCATAGCACACAAAAATATGGGAATCGGGAGGAATTCTAGTTTTTTGGCCGGAAAATGCAAACAAAATCAGGAACGGTCATCGCGGAGCGGTGACTATTGTTCCTTAGGGCGTATTTGATGGCCCAAAAAAATTGTAGGCGATCCGGTTCTGGGGGGCCATGCCCACTCGGAAGGCGTGGGCTATAGCACACGAAAATATAGGAATCGGGCGAAATTCTAGTTTTTTGGCCGTAAAACGCAAAACAATAAGGAACAGTCATTGAGGGGCAGTGGCTATGGTTTCTTAGGTTGAATTTGATGGCCCATAAAAATTTAAGGCTATTCGGGTCCGGGCGGCCCGGGCCCATTCAAAAAGCGTTGGATATTGCACACGAAAAATATTGGAATCGGGCAGAATTCTAGTTTCTTAGCCATAACGAGGAACGGTCCTGGCGGGGTGGTGACTATGGTTGCTTAGGTCGTATTTGATGGCCCAGAAAAATTTAAGACAATCCGAATTTGGAGGGGCCCGACCCACTCGGAAGACGGCACACTAAAATATGGGAATGGGGCAGAATTCTAGTTTTTTGGCCGAAAAAGGTAAAAAAATTGAGGAATGGTTATGGCAAGGCGGTGACTATGGTTCTTTAGGTCATATTTGATGGCCCTAAAAAACATTAGGCGGTCCGTGTCCGGGAGGCCCGGGCCCACTCGAAAGGCGTAGCACACGAAAATATGGGAATCGGGCGAAATTCTAGTTTTTTGGCTGTAAAATGCAAAACAACGAGGAATGGTCATAGCGGGGTGGTGGCTATGGTTCCTTAGGTCGTATTTGATGGGCCATAAAAATATAAGGCTATTCGGGTCCGGGCGGCCCAGGCCCACTTAGAAGGCGTGGGATATAGCACACAAAAATATGGGAATCGGCTGGAATTCTAGTTTCTTGGCCGTAAAACGCACAAAAATGAGGAACGGTCATGGCGGAGCGGTAAACTACGGTTACTTAGATCGTATTTCATGGCCCAAAAAATATTTAGGCGATCGGGGTCCGGGGGCCCCCGCCCACTCGGAAGGCGTGGGCATAACACATGAAATTATGAGAATCGGGCGGAATTCTAGTTTTGTATCGGAAAACAAAAAAACATGAGGAACGTTCATGGTGGGGAGGTAACTGTGGGTCCTTAGGTCGTGTTTGATGGCCCGGACAAATTATAGGCGATCCAGTTCCGGGGGGCCCGTGCCCACTCGGAAGGCGTAGGCTATAGCGCACAAAAATATGAGAATCAGGCGGAATTCTAGTTTTTTGGCCGAAAAATGCAAAACAACGAGGAACGGTCATGGCGGGGCTGTGGCTATGGTTCCTTAGGTCGTAGTGGATGGTTCATAAAAATTTAAGGCTATTCGGGTCCGGACGGCCCGGGCCCACTCAGAAGGCGTGGGATATAGCACACGAAAATTTGAGAATCGGGCGGAATTCTAGTTTCTTGGACGTAAAACGCAACAAAACGAGGAACAGTCATGGCAGGGTGGTGACTATGGTTCCATAAGTAGTATTTGATGGCCCGTAAAAATTTAAGGCGATCCGGGTCTTGAGGGGCCTGACCCACTAGGAAGGCGGCACACTAAAATATTGTAATCGGGCTGAATTCTAATTTTTTTGCCGTAAAAACGCAACATAAATGAGGAACGATCTTGGTGGGGCGGTGACTATGGTTACTTAGGTCGTATTTGATGGCCCGGAAAAACCTTAGGTGATCGGGGTCCGAGCGGCCCGATCCCACTCGGAAGGCATGGGGGCACACGAAAATATGGGAATCATGCGGAATTCTAGTTCCATTTCCGTAAAATGCAAAAAAAGAGGAACGGTCATGGCGGAGTGGTAACTATGGTTCCTTAGATCGTATTTCATGGCCCGGAAAAATTGTAGGCGATCCGGTTCCGGGGGGCCCGTGCCCACTAGGAAGGCGTGGGCAATAGCACACGAAAATATGGGAATCGGGAGGAATTCTAGTTTTTTGGCCGGAAAATGCAAACAAAATCAGGAACGGTCATGGCGGAGCGGTGACTATTGTTCCTTATGGCGTATTTGATGGCCCAAAACAATTGTAGGCGATCCGGTTCCGGGGGGCCATGCCCACTCGGAAGGCGTGGGCTATAGCACACGAAAATATGGGAATCGGGCGAAATTCTAGTTGTTTGGCCGTAAAACGCAAAACAATAAGGAACAGTCATTGAGGGGCAGTGGCTATGGTTTCTTAGGTTGAATTTGATGGCCCATAAAAATTTAAGGCTATTCGGGTCCGGGCGGCCCGGGCCCATTCAAAAGGCGTTGGATATTGCACACGAAAAATATGGGAATCGGGCAGAATTCTAGTTTCTTAGCCGTAACGAGGAACGGTCCTGGCGGGGTGGTGACTATGGTTGCTTAGGTCGTATTTGATGGCCCAGAAAAATTTAAGACGATCCGAGTCTGGAGGGGCCTGACCCACTCAGAAGACGGCACACTAAAATATAGGAATGGGGCAGAATTCCAGTTTTTTGGCCGAAAAAGGTAAAACGAATGAGGAATGGTTATGGCAAGGCGGTGACTATGTTTCTTTAGGTCATATTTGATGGCCCTAAATAACATTAGGCGGTCCGTGTCCGGGGGGCCCGGGCCCACTCGGAAGGCGTAGCACACGAAAATATGGGAATCGGGCGGAATTCTAGTTTTTTGGCTGTAAAATGCAAAACAACGAGGAATGGTCATAGCGGGGTGGTGGCTATGGTTCCTTAGGTCGTATTTGATGGGCAATAAAAATTTAAGGCTATTCCGGTCCGGGCGGCCCAGGCCCACTTAGAAGGCGTGGGATATAGCACACAAAAATATGGGAATCGGCTGGAATTCTAGTTTCTTGGCCGTAAAACGCAAAAAAATGAGGAACGGTCATGGCGGAGCGGTAAACTATGGTTACTTAGATCGTATTTCATGGCCCGAAAAATATTTAGGCGATCGGGGTCCGGGGGCCCCCGCCCACTCGGAAGGCGTGGGCATAACACATGAAAATATGAGAATCGGGCGGAATTCTAGTTTTTTACCGGAAAACACAAAAACATGAGGAACGGTCATGGCGGGGAGGTGACTGTGGGTCCTTAGGTCGTGTTTGATGGCCCGGAAAAATTATAGGCGATCCGGTTCCGGGGGGCCCGTGCCCACTCGGAAGGCGTGGGCTATAGCACACGAAAATATGAGAATCAGGCGGAATTCTAGTTTCTTGGACGTAAAATGCAAAACAACGAGGAACGGTCATGGCAGGGTGGTGACTATGGTTCCATGAGTAGTATTTGATGGCCCGTAAAAATTTAAGGCGATCCGGGTCTTGATGGGCCTGACCCACTAGGAAGGCTTCACACTAGCATGTGGTAATCGGGCTGAATTCTAATTTGTTTGCCGTAAAATGCAAAATAAATGAGGAACGGTCATGGTGGGGCGGTGACTATGGTTACTTAGGTCGTATTTGATGGCCCGGAAAAACCTTAGGTGATCGGGGTCCGAGCGGCCCGATCCCACTCGGAAGGCATGGGGGCACACGAAAATATGGGAATCATGCGGAATTCTAGTTCCTTGGCCGTAAAACGCAAAAACATGAGGAACGGTCATGGCGGAGTGGTAACTATGGTTCCTTAGATCGTATTTCATGGCCCGGAAAAATTGTAGGCGATCCGATTTCGGGGGGCCCGTGCCCACTCGGAAGGCGTGGGCAATAGCATACGAAAATATGGGAATCAGGCAGAATTCTAGTTTTTTGGCCGTAAAATGCAAAACAAGGAGGAATAGTCATGGCGAGGTGGTGGATATGGTTCCTTAGGTCGTATTTGATGGCCCATAAACATTTAAGGCTATTCAGGTCCAGGCGGCCCAGGCCCATTCAGAGGGCGTGGGATATAGCATGCGAAAATATGGGAATCAGGCGAAATTCTTGTTTCTTGGCGGTAAAACGCAAAAGAATGAGGAACGGTCATGGAGGGGCGGTGACTATGGTTCCTTAGGTAGTATTAGATTGCCCAGAAAAATTTAAGGCGATCCGGGTCTGGAGGGGCCCGACCCACTCGGATGGTGTGGGTTAGCACACGCAAATATGGGAATCGGACGGAATTCTATTTTTTTCACCGTAATACGCAAAAGAACAAGGAACGATCATGGAGGAGCAGTAACTATGGTTCCTTAGATCGTATTACATAGCCCAGAAACCTTTTAGGCGATCAGGGTCCAGGTTCCCGCACCCACTCGGAAGGCGTGGGTATAGCACACAAAAATATGGGAATCGGGAGGAATTCTAGTTTTTTGGCCGGAAAATGCAAAACAAATCAGGAACGGTCATGGCGGAGTGGTGACTATTGTTCCTTAGGGCGTATTTGATGGCCCAAAAAAATTGTAGGCGATCCGATTCCGGGGGGCCATGCCCACTCGGAAGGCGTGGGCTATAGCACACGAAAATATGGGAATCGGGCGGAATTCTGGATTTTTGGCCGTAAAACACAAAACAATAAGGAACAGTAATTGAGGGGCAGTGGCTATGGTTTCTTAGGTTGAATTTGATGGCCCATAAAAATTTAAGGCTATTCGGGTCCGGGCGGCCCGGGCCCATTCAAAAGGCGTTGGATATTGCACACGAAAATATGAGAATCGGGCAGAATTCTAGTTTCTTAGCCGTAACGAAGAACGGTCCTGGCGGGGTGGTGACTATGGTTGCTTAGGTTGTGTTTGATGGCCCAGAAAAATTTAAGACGATCCGAGTCTGGAGGGGCCCGACCCACTCGGAAGACGGCACACTAAAATATGGGAATGGGGTAGAATTCTAATTTTTTAGCCGAAAAAGGTAAAAAAAAATGAGGAATGGTTATGGCAAGGCGGTGACTATGGTTCTTTAGGTCATATTTGATGGCCCTAAAAAATATTAGGCGGTCCGTGTCCGGGGGGCCCGGGCCCACTCGGAAGGCGTAGCACACGAAAATATGGGAATCGGGCGGAATTCTAGTTTTTTGGCTATAAAATGCAAAACAACGAGTAATGGTCATAGCGGGGTGGTGGCTATGGTTCCTTAGGTCGTATTTGATGGGCCATAAAAATTTAAGGCTATTCGGGTGCGGGCGGCCCAGGCCCACTTAGAAGGCGTGGGATATAGCACACAAAAATATGGGAATCGACTGGAATTCTAGTTTCTTGGCCGTAAAACGCAAAAAAATGAGGAACGGTCATGGCGGAGCGGTAAACTATGGTTACTTAGATCTTATTTCATGGACCGAAAAATATTTAGGCGATCGGGGTCCGAGGGCCCCCGCCCACTCGGAAGGCGTGGGCATAACACATGAAAATATGAGAATCGGGCGGAATTCTAGTTTTTATCGGAAAACACAAAAACATGAGGAACGGTCATGGCGGGGAGGTGACTGTGGGTCCTTAGGTCGTGTTTGATTGCCCGTACAAATTATAGGCGATCCGGTTCCGGGGGGCCCGTGCCCACTCGGAAGGCGTGGGCTATAGCACACGAAAATATGAGAATCGGGCAGAATTCTAGTTTTTTGGCCATAAAACGCAATAAAACGAGGAACGGTCATAGCGGGGCAGTGACTATGGTTCCTTAGGTCGTATTTGATGGCCCAAAAGTTTTTTAGGCGATACGAGTC
>AWOL01S0097118.1:0-11273 GCA_000715115.1 Nicotiana otophora
TGGATTTACGTGGACTAACTTACGGCATGATCTAAGGTACGCGAATTTGGGTTGTAACACAAAATTGGGTTATTATCCGTGAAATAAAGATCATCAATATAAATACAAACAATCAAGATATCTCCATTAGTATGAACTTTAAGGTAAAGAGCATATTCATGGAGACAACGAGTAAACCCATTGTCTTGAAAATACTTGTCGGTGCAACTATTCCATGCTCGTGGGACTTGCCTCAATACTTTATCTTCATGGTTTTTGACCACGAAGCCTATTGGTTGTGCAACATAGACTTCTTCTTCAAGATAGCCATTCAAGAAGGCTGACTTGACGTCTAGTTGATGGATCTTCCACTTCATTTGCACCGCCAAAGAGATCAGCAAACGAATCGTCTCCATGCGGGCAACAGGTGCATAGACTTCTTCATAGTCAATGCCTTGCCTTTACCTTTAGCTTTTAGCCACAAGTCGTGCCTTGTATCTCTCTTTATCTCCATGAACATTCTTCTTTGTCTTATATACCCATTTTACTCCAATTGTGCGATGACCCTTGGGAAGAGTTGTTAATTCCCAAGTTTTGTTCTTCTCTATTGACTCGATCTCCTCCTCCATGGCTTGTGTCCACCTTTTGTCTGTAACAGCTTCATCAAAGTTCATTGGTTCACTATCAGCAAAGAGACAATATAAAAAATCAAAATTAGTAACTTCTTATGTGCCATCATAGAGCTCTTGAATGCTCATTTTCTTTTGCGGTTGCTCATTTGAACTTTGTTGAGAAGAAGGAGATGCAAAATTGGTTGGAGAAGAAGGTGGAGTTGTATCCTGCACAAGTTCCACGGTCTCTAGTTCTTCTTCATCCCCAAAGTATTAAAGCAAATCATATGAAGTTTCTTCATGAGCTTCCCAATTCTATTCCAATTCTTCATCAAATTCAACATCACGACTGACCATCATCTTGCCGCTACTTGGGTTGTATACCTTGTATCCTTTTGAACTCGTATCATAGCCAACAAACACATGCTTGACACTTCAATCGTCAAGCTTCGCTCTCCCTTGATGTGGCACATGAGCATAGGCTATGCTCCCAAAGATTCCCAAGTGCTTGACACTTGGCTTTCTTCCACTCCATGCTTCTTGAGGGGTTTGATCTCTAACATTCCTTATTGGAGACCTGTTGTTCAAATAAACTGCACAAGATCAGCTTCTGCCCAAAATTTCTTGGGCATACTTTTAGCTTTTAACATACATCTAGCCATATTAAGAATCGTTCGATTCTTTCTCTCTGCAACTCCATTTCGTTGGGGTGAATAAGGCACCTTTAGAGGGCGACACATTCCATGAGATTGACAAAAGTCATTAAATCTTTTTGAAGTGAATTCGTCTCCTTTATCGGACCTTAAAGCTTTTATTTCATAGCCACTTTCTTTTTCTACAAGTACTTTAAAAATTTTAAAAGCAGCAAAAGCTTCAGATTTTTGGTTCAAGAAATAAACCCAAGTCTTTCTACTAAAGTCATCAATAAAGAGTATAAAGTATTTACTTTTACCAAAGGAAGGTTGATTGATTGGCCCACACACATCAGTGTGAACAAGTTGAAGTGGTTTGTTTGATCTTGACATGGACTCCTTTGAAAAACTCCTCTTTGCACGTTTTCCAAGAAGACGAGCTTCACACAATTGATTGGGATGGTTGATTGATGGTATCCCATGCACCATGTTCTTTTATCCCATTGATTTGAGCGCTTCAAAATTCAAGTGCCCAAATCGCATGTGCCAACACCATGATTCATCTTGCACATTAGCCTTCAAATACTTTGCATCAATTGTTTTAAGATTCAGAGAAAATAATCTATTCTTTGCCATATGCACTTTAGCAATTAAAATTGCACCTGAATCTCTAAGCCAAAGATGCATATTTTTCATGTGGATGTCATATTTCTTTTCAAGAAGTTGGCTCAAACTCAAAATATTACTTTTTAATTTTGGCACATAATAAACATCTTGAATTATCTTGTGACTACCATCTTTACAAGATATTAGAATCGTACCTATCCCTTCGATTTGAGTCTTTGAGGCATCTCCAATGGACACATTATCTCTCACCGTGTTATTGATCTCCACAAATTTCTCTTTGCATCCACACTTATGATTGCTTGCTCCATTGTCCAAATACCACGAGCTGCAATCATCCTTTTCTTCTTCCTTGGGTGCCATCAACTACATTAACTCAACTTCTTCTTTCTTGTCGTCAACGAGGTTAGCTTTTTCTTCAACATTGCTACAATATTCCCAAGAGTAATGTCCAAATTTATGACAATTATAACACTCAATTTTGAATTTGTCATACCTTTTTCCATTACTTTCTTGGTAGTAGCCATGTCCTCTTCCTCCTCTATGTCCACGACCACGACCTCTGAATGTCTGGTGGATTTTAACTTCATCTTCTTCCTCTTCCATGACCGCCACGGCCTCGTCCCCGTCCATTCCCTCGATATCTCTTTTCACCTCCATAATCCTTGAAGGATGCCTAAGTTTTAAGAAGTTGCTCCAATGGCACTTCTTGTCTCCTTTTGATCTTTTTTTCATGGGCCTGTAGAAAACCCTCCAATTGCTCCACCATCATAGAGTCTAAATCTTTAGACTCCTCAATAGCACACACCACAAAATAAAATTTAGTTGTTAAAGTGAGAATGATCTTTTCTACCATACGAACATCTTCTATGTCCTCCCCGTATCTTCTTAATTGCTTCACAACAACCTTCACTTTTGAACAATAATCCGAAATGCATTCGGATTCTTTTATTTTTAAAACTTCAAAATCACCCCATAGAGTTTGAAGTTTTACCTTCCTCACCTTGTTAACTCCTTGAAGAGAATTTTGTAAAATCTCCCAAGCTTCCTTTGCGGTGGTAGCATCTGCCACCTTCTCAAACATGGCATCATCCAAACATTAGTGGATGAGCGTGAGGGCTTGTTGATCCTTCTTCCTCATCTTTGCCAAGACCTCTTTTTCATTTTGAGGCAGATCTTCCTCATTATCAGGTTTTGCATACCCTATGTATACAATTTCCCATACATCATGAGAGCCAAGAATGGCTTTCATACATAGACATCATTTTTCATAATTATCTTTTGTGAGACGAGGGTACTGAAAAGATAGCGGACCATTATTCACCATGGATCTGATATCACGTTGTTGGGGAAATAAATATATACCGCACAAAAATAATATCCATGATAAATAATAATAACACAAGAGAGTAACAATAACACCAAATCTTTAACGGGGTAAAATACAATAGCCTTCAGCATTAAAATTTGACTCTTGATAGAATTCATAGACGTATCAATTATATTGCGATGATGTTTGAGGTCACTGTAACGCTGCTGGCCTTTTGTGAGCTCGTCCATCAGTATTACCTTCTGAACAGCCTTACTATTACACTCCTCACGTTGCTTCTTCGCTGTATGAAAAATCAGAGAATAGGGATGCAAGATTATCTTTGAGTTCTTTCAAATCATGTAGTTTATGAATGGAGAGATGGGGCGATGCAGTATATCTACGTAGTGTAGCCATTAAACTTGAAAAGTTCACAGGGAGAACAACTTCGTGCAAAGGCAACTGATATTTGGCTATAATTCCATATTTTTAGTGTATTAATTACTTGCCTTGTATTTTGGGGCTTTAATGCTAAACTGTACTATATTTGGGCTTAATTGAGTTATTTTATGTGTAGGTACGTTGAGGACAAATTAAAATTGGGAGCAAAGCAGAGATTTTATGTGTATTATATACACTACAAGAATGGAGTGATTATTATTTGATTAGTGGATATGTAAGGATTAAAGAGACAAATCAAAAAGAAGACAAAAAAAAAAGAAAAAAAAAGAACAAAGCAAAGAATTGAAAACTAAGAAAAAGCAGTCAAAAACGTGAAAGGGAAAGATGAACAACAGAATGGAGACTGAAGCAATTCAAAAGCAAAGCAGCACCATGCGACGCAAGCAATCTTGCTCGCGTTACAGCGTGCGGCGCTAGGGTTCATAGCGCGTATTTGAGCATGCGACGCGAGGGTTACCGTGAGAGAAAGCGCGCCATAGAGCTTGCGAGGCACGGTGTAAAGCGAGGTAGAGCGCGCTATAGAGGTCGCGAGGCAAGGCATGTAGCGAGGGTGTTCCGAATTTTTAAAGCCTATTTTGTCTCCTATTTGGTTTTGGAGTTGGTTATTTCGTTTAGGTATTTTTCCTACACATATAGATAGTCAAAAACATCATTTTTAGTATTAGTTTTGCGACCGGAGGCAAGAACATCAGGCTTGGAGGAGGCTTCTAACTAGTTTTTCTTCTCTTCTTTTCTTTTAATCTCATAGTTTATTAGTTCTAGAGTTTTGGGTGCTGCATGAACGTTGTAGTTTGAAGTTTAAATTGTTCTTACTATTTTATCATATTAGTTTATTTATTCAATCTTGCGCTTAATTATTTGATTGCTTGATCACCAATTAAATACTATCTACAAATCTAGGATTGAACTCAGGAGAGGGAATTCTAGATTCCATATAAGATTGAGTAGAGCAAGAACTTAACTCTGAGTAGGGGCGGATTTGCGGTTAGGATAGGAATATACCTAATCACCTTGCTTGGTTACTATACAAGAATTATTAATGCGTTCTTTTTAATTCTAATTTCATAGGAATGTAGGCGTTAGATTAGCTTGAATAGGCGAGTAGTACTCCGGGAGAAGGCTACGAGCAATATTAACCTTGTCAACCAATAAATCAGATAAATTAATTAGACGATTTAAGTGAAAAACTCAACGAAATTGTTAGCTAAGCCATAGCTCTAGAATATTCACTCACATTGAATTCATCTTTAAGTTTGTCGTTGTTTTATTTAATCTCTTAATTTGTTACTCTAGATTAAATTTTAGTTAAATATTCATACTTTACGATTCGCTTAAATAGATTAATTGGTTGGTTTAATTTAGTTGATAGTTAATCACAAGTCCCTGTGGGTACGATATCTGGACTTACAATCCTATATTACTTGTCGACCACATATATGTGCGTGTGCGTTTGGGAGCAACAAGTTTTTGGTGTCGTTGCCGGGGACTTTAAAATTGATTGTTTTGCTAGATTGGACTTTTACTTTTTTTCTATTCATGTTTTTTATTTTAATTTAGTGTAGTTAGTATTATATTGTTTGTTACATAGTTTGGAGGACCACACTTGTGGAAAAATTATGAATCTCAATCTAATGAGTGGGATTTTTGTAATGTGTGTGGTTGTCAAGGTGGCCATTGGGATGGTTGTCCTAATTCTTATTTTCCATCTCAAAGCTCTTGTTATAATGTTTCTGATAATGTTTATTAGTTTGATAGGAGCAATGAAGTGGAGGATATGGAACGCAATGCTCATATTATGGACATAATGAGGCAAGTAGCCGAGCAACAAGATAAAAATCAAAAGGATATTATGGGCATGATAAGGCAAGTAACCGAGCAACAAGTTCTTGATGCCTTAGCGATCATAAGACTCCAGGCTAGAATAGACGAATTAATGGCTAATTTTCAAGAAGAACCTCAACTCGACGAAGAGAGCGAGTTCCCACAAGAATATAACTTTGAAAAAGCAGATATCGTGAGCCAATCTTGGCTAGAGGAACAAGCTCAACTGGTAAAACTTCATGGGGTTCTATGTAATGGTTTGTCAAATATGGCAGAACAGCTGATAGACAAAAGAAATGAGCTCAGGCAAGAGATAGACCAATTTGGCTCAGATATCCATGACTTACAAGATCAATTGAATAAAACGTTTGAGGCGTCTGATGCCCTACAACCTATTTTTGTGGATACTGGCCAGCTTTTGAAGCGAAAAGAGGAATTCCAACTATTCGACAAAAATATTTTTAATAATACCATGTTGACGAAGTGTGCAAAAGCGAGGATGTCAAAAGTGAAGTGATTCTAGAGTTGGACCGCATTGGACCTCATTTTAACCATTTTTCAATATTGTGTTTGGTTGGTGACATGTGAATTCATCCATTCGAGCATATGGAGGAGTCAGTGGATGGGGAACAAAGTGCTTATATTCTGAAATTTGTGATTCCAAGGAGATAAAATGACATCCATCACTTAAAGGCCAAGAATTGCAAGATGCGATACCTATTGCTTGGTTCCTTTATCTTTACACCACCGCCCAAGAACGTGACAGAAATGTTGATGCAAAATTGGTGGCGCAATTCATATCCTCAAAGTAGAAGAAAAAGTGGTGAAAGTGATGGCGTCGTGCCGCGACTTTAAATCAAGCACTTGTTGGGAGGCAACTCAATTCTATTTTTTTAATTATTTATTTATTTTTTATTGTGTTATCATTGTAGTGTTGTTTTTGTGTTTTGTAAGAGTAGGAGCATGGAGTCAAAGCCAATAGGCATGTGCAAAAGCGAGCAGGTGGTTGAAACTAAGTGTGAGGTGCCCACACAAAGGACCATACCTGGGAGAAGTCTGAGTATCCTATGAGCTGCTAATTCTTCGGCTTTTGGCCTACCAGGGAGTCTCTTTTACCCTCTTGTTATTTGTAGTGTGTATTGAGGACATTGCACAATTCTAAGTGTGGGGTGAGGAGATTATCTGGGTGATTTTCTGTGCTATCTTAGCTTAGTGTAGTACTTATTCTGAGTGTAGTTTCTGCGCTATCTTAGCTTAGTTGTAGTACTTGTTATAAGTGTAGTAGTTTTTGTTAAAAAACAATGAATAAAATAGAAAAATTTGACTTCTCCCGACGATGGATCGCATTCGACAAGTGTCTTGAGGGATTTAAGTTTAAAGAAAAAAGACCAAAAGATTTTATTTTGTTAGGTAGTGTAATAATTCTCCCTTGGTTTTGCTTTGTGTCGCGGTTCTTTTTCAAGGATTTTATTTGAATCGTGTGTAGTTAGTTTAATTTTTTTAGGAGTAGGGGCTATTGTGCTATGAATTGAATTCGAGAAATATCTCTTGACTTTGTTATGCCTTGAGAATAGTGAGTGCTTTGGTTGTGACGCTTAGGCTCAGTTTTCGACTCTTGTATAAGTACCTTAAATTATATGATCTTAAATTTGCTTAATTGCTTTGACTAGAGTGTCTTGATGAGTCTGATACTGAGTGAGTTATGTGCCATGTGTGTGGGAAGTTTTTGTGCTATTCTGTGCATTGCATTTGATGTCTAGAACTTGTCCTATGTGATTGCAAAGCAAAATAGTAGTGTTGTTCTGTCTTGGAAGTGATATAGCTGTTTCTTCGTTGAGCCAAATATATATAGTTTACCCACCTAATTGTTATGTATCGTAGTTAACCCCTTTGAGCCTGTAATCATATTTCTTTGGCAACCACATTACAAGCCTTACCCATTTTTTTGAAGTAACCGTCTATTTGAAACTTTTCACCTCTCGTGAGCACTTGAATTGTTATGAACTTTGTAAAAGTTAAAGTGTGGGGTGGTTGGTTTGGTTTTTGAGTGAAACTAATAAAATAAGGAGAAAGGTGCATTATTTTGAAAAAAATAATAAGAGCCACTTGAATTGAAAAAGAAAAGAAAAATATAGTTGTATTGTTGTGAAAAGTATTCCTTGATAGTGGTGACTCTTGATGTAATTGTGCTTAAAGAAGTATGGAGCTAGTATACATTGATGTGAAGGTGGAGTTATGATTTGACATAAGTGTGAAATTTAAATGTTAACGTGTATGTATTAAAGTGCTTAGGGAGGTGTAGTTGTTGATACCCAATTTTGCCCTCATATTTTTTAAAATATATTTATACTTTCGAAATAGCATTTTTGCACCATTATTTATTTTACAAACCTATACAAGCATTTTCTATAATTTTCCATAATTTTAAAACTTTAAATTAATTTTCTTATATTTAAATTATATGTAAATATCTAGTAATTATCCATTTAAATTATTTTATAATGACTTAATTACCTAAAATAATTATTTTGCACCTATAATATATGTTTCAGACATTTTATTTCATTCCATATAATTACATTAGCATTTTTAAGCTATTTATTTAATTTTGTAATAATGGCCTATATTCATATACAAATGCTCCTTATTTATACTATTTGTGTCAAAAATAGCATTTTATATTTTTATAATGTCAAATCATTATTCTCAATCATTTTAGTGCATAAAAAAATATTTCACTCATTTATTAAATATTTGTTATATAAATTACATGTGTTTAAAAGGTAGGCCCAATTTCTAAGTGATTTTTCGACTGAATTAGCCCAATACCTTAGCCCAATAGCCTCAGCCCAAACTAAATGACCCATTAATCTAAACCCCGTTCGGTACCCATCTTCACGACCCGCCACGTTCAAATTTTTAATCCTGGTCATTGATCTTTCAAGATCAACGGCCCTCATTCATCCTCTCCTTTTAAATTAACCTCACCCAAACCCTAACCCTTATTTCACCCGTCTGCCGCCCCTAAATCCTCTCGAACTTTCTCCTCTCTTCACAAACCCTAGTTGCCGCCTCTAGTTCTTTCCCTAATCCAATCCATCCATGGATTCTTACACTGATTTGCTGACCTTTTGGGATTATATTGTTCTTACTTGCATAAACATGGTATTACTTCGTACTTGCTCGATTTTGGCAAGTATCAGTCTCCCAAATAAAGAGGGATTGGACATATTCAGTAATATTGGGACGGTTTTCCATCCATATACGTCTATGGCAAGATTACACGGGCCTGATTTAACAAGATCTTCGGCCAGTCTGTGATTCCGGTCAAACTAGGGTTTGCCTGATTTTCTCTTAAATTGATTCTAATCGACTCTGCGTGCTCTTCTTTCCTTATTTTGTGTCTGATTGATTATATTTCCTTGTTTGTTTGTTCAATTTTTACAACTATATAAACCTTCCTATAATCCCCTTTGACGGACCTAGCAGCGAGTTCATCCTCTCATTTAGTGTTGATCGGGTTAAGAGAAATCTATCCCTATGCTCATATAAGGGTAATGAGGCAAGCAAAAAGAAAGCAGGTTATACCTCAGGTTTCCAACATGGTCCAGTACAAAGAAGACTTTAAAGGGAACACCATTTCATTCAAGTTTGAGGCACAACATATGTGGAATCAAAAGGTCATTATAGAGAAAGACACTATCGAGCCAGATAGGTACCATGTCGGCCACGCATACTTCTGCCTATCATGGTTGGTAGATGATATAGCAGGAGTTGTCAAGCCAGGGATTAATCTGAAAAATAGGGTTATAGATGACGCTGTTGAAGCACAAGTCAAGTATAGGATGCTGCGCAAGAGGGGTTTCAAGTCTGAAGCTAGGCATTTGGAACAACACAAAGTGGATATAGAAGTAATCAATGAATAGAAAGAAATCGCTACTAAATCAACAGAAAGATTGGAATATTTGGAGCAAGGGTTAATGGAACTTGAGGGGAAGATGAGGAACAGGCTCTCGGATTGTCAGAATACAGAAGGCACTGAGGGAGGGCATCTAGCAAGGGCTTACCTACTATTAGACATGCGCGACCTGAGGAACTTGATTGGTGGATCCAAGAAGGCCAAGAATGGAGAAGACCCCTCTGGGGCCAAGTAGATTAGGAAATGATGTTCTTTACTATTTTTCAGCTCAGTTTTAGATTTCGATTGTAATAAGGCAAATGCCATTAGTAATATTTCTTATTATTGTCGTTTTAGTAAGGATCTGATTCATTTTCGCATTAATGAAATGACACAATTATTGGCATCAATTTTCTCCAAGTTTATGTGTCGCTTAGGCCTACCTCGGGCACAACGAGGTCCCCCAAATTAGGATGCGAATCTGTTACATGATTTTGCAAAGCATGTTCAATATTGCAAGCATTCTTTCAATATCCCTTACAGACTTGGTTACCTTTTTGTTTTTCTTTTCTTTTGTTTGTTCCCATTCCCCAAAGGTCGGTTTGCGCATACTGGCATCATCCGCATATCACACTAGATCCAGAGGTCCTCCACCTCCTCCTCCACCAAGTGATCCTAAAGGCAGAAGCAAAGGGAAAGGAAAGATGGACGATTTAAGTGGTATCAGAAAGGACAATGCAAAGAATATTGAAACTTTGGACGGTCGAAATACTCCAGCACAGAATGAATTGGTCCTACGTCTGGAACAGAAAATATTGGAGCTACAAGGGGAATTGAGCAGGTCCGGAGCTTGGCAAACATTTCCCTCACCCTAAACGTCCCTGACATTAACCAACAAAACACAAACGCCCAAAATCTGGCACCTCCCCAAAACAAACAAAATCAAAATCCGCAAAATCCTCCTGCACCACATCAATACACCACACCTCCTCAGAACCACAACCCCCACCGGTACCTAATCCTCAACAACACCATCACTACCCAACTCAATACCCACAAACAACCATATACCATACCCCTCAGAATACACCACATCCTACTCTTGACCTGAAAAACTCAACCAATGACCATTATTATGCCCAGATTCCCGGAGTCCACCAAAGCAATCCCATATATGTGGAAAATTTATCCCACACCCTACAACAGACCCTATACATATCTAAATTCGCCGATAAGGACCTGCTCATCAAGAACATGACAGAAGAACTCAAGAAACTTACTGGCAGAGTTCAAAGTGTCGAAGGGGGAAAATGCATTGAGGTTTTGAATTATGAATATTTGTGTATTCAACCATATGTAGAACTTCCAGAAGGTTACAAATCTCCTAAGTTCGAAATGTTCGACGGGACTGGTGATCCAGAGGTGCACTTGAGAACGTATTGTGACAAGCTTGTGGGAGTTGGCAAGGATGAAAGAATCTGCATGAAGTTGTTCATGAGGAGCCTCACCAGAGATGCCATGTCTTGGTACATCAGTCAGAACCCAAAGAAATGGNTTTCTTTTGTTTGTTCCCATTCCCCAAAGGTCGGTTTGCGCATACTGGCATCATCCGCATATCACACTAGATCCAGAGGTCCTCCACCTCCTCCTCCACCAAGTGATCCTAAAGGCAGAAGCAAAGGGAAAGGAAAGATGGACGATTTAAGTGGTATCAGAAAGGACAATGCAAAGAATATTGAAACTTTGGACGGTCGAAATACTCCAGCACAGAATGAATTGGTCCTACGTCTGGAACAGAAAATATTGGAGCTACAAGGGGAATTGAGCAGGTCCGGAGCTTGGCAAACATTTCCCTCACCCTAAACGTCCCTGACATTAACCAACAAAACACAAACGCCCAAAATCTGGCACCTCCCCAAAACAAACAAAATCAAAAT